>PVLC010015826.1:0-36508 GCA_004027655.1 Graphiurus murinus
TTGGAAGTAACTTTTCCTGTTGTTGTTTTTAATATTTACAAGGGCTCACAGCTATGAGTTGTTTGCCTTAAGTCTCAGAGGAGACATTGGATTCAGATTTTTGAGCAATGCTGGAACATTTAAGACTTCAGGGACTCTTGGAGATGGACTAAATATATTTTGCATTGTGAGATGTCCATGTGCCTTTAGGGACCAGGGGAAGGATGCAATATTGTAGATCTTAAATATCCCCCAAAGGCCTATATACTAAAGACTTGGTCACCAGTTTGTGGCACTATTGGGAGGTGGTGGAACCTTTAGGAATTGAGGCCTAGTGGTGGAAGGAAATTAGGTCCAGGGGGTCATGCCCTTGAAGAGAATATAGAGATTCTGCCCTCCTCCCCCTTTGTTTTCTGGTTGTTATAAGATAAACAGTCTTCCTCTGCCACATATTCCTTACCATAATGTACTATCCCTAAAGCAATAGGGATAAGTGATCATAGGCTGAAAACTCTAAAACTTGAGCCCAAATAAATATTTTCTCCTTTTTAAGTTATCTCGGGTATTTTACCACAGTGAACTCTAACACATTTATATAACTACTTACTGTGTTATAACTTAAAGATTCTGGCTTATATTTTTATTTACCTCTCTTTTTCTTCTTTGCTTTATCGTTAAGCAAATAAAAATTAAAGGAATATTTACCTGCTCCCCACTCCCAGAAAAAGACAATGGGAAGCTACTGTGGGTACCTTTTATGACACAGAGCGTAAGTTTCCTTTTATTTGTAATGTCACATCCTCATATATTATATTTCAATACACAATGGCCTGTGTTGAATATTTCTTTTTATTCTGTTGGTGTATTGTTTTTAATCATGTGCCACTATTCCACTGTTTTAATTAGTATCATTTATATTAATTTTTTGTATCTGGTGTTTGGAGTTTCCAAAAGTATGCAGACCCTTCTTGGTCTGCTCTTCTGTATACATTTTAGATTCAGTTTGTCAAATTCCCCGGGGTTAAAACAGCACCCTTTCTTCCACCTCGCCAAAATAAACAAAACAAAGCAAAATAACAGCTATTGGTATATGGTAGTTTGTTTCCAAAAAGATTTGAACTGTAAAACATATTTGTTGAGAACTTTGAAACTTTTCTGGAAGTTTATGATCTGGAGACTTCATGAGACTGAAGCTTGAAATAAACAGAAATAAAATATGATTTTCCTCTTTATTGGCCATATGTTTTTTCAGAGGCATTTAGAAAGCTCAACTGAAAATAAAAAGAATATATATCTTTCTCATATTTGTGTGTCGAGCATAGAACCAATATCTGTTTGTTTAGTGTGGTTTTCTATTGAGTTTACCATCTTCCTTCCCAATATGGGCTGCCTCAGTGACAAAAATCTTGAGGTTGAAAAGAAATGAAAAATGATTGACAGAATTTCTCAATCAGTTGTCTCAAAAAATGAGCACTGTGGACCCAAAGGCAATGCCTCGATGGACCAGAATCGATGGGGGATGATTTAGATATTAATGTGAGGACCATACCAACAATATAAATGAGTCACTATTAATGTAAAAAATGGAGGCTGCCAGGTGGGGTGGCACATGCACTAGTGACTCCCAGTACTTGGGAGGCGAAACAGGAGGATCACAGATTCGAGACCAGCCTCAGCAACTTAGCAAGGCTCTTACCAACTTACAACTTAGTGAGACTTATTTCCATTTAAAAAATAAAATAGGGCCAATGATATAGGTCAGAGGTATAATGTCTCTGGGTTAAATCCCCAGCACCACAAAACAAAATGAATGAATGAATGAATGAATAAATAAATAAATAAATGGAGAATCTAAGTGCTTGGGGATTGTCTTAGTTTTCCATTGCTGACACATACCACAGGCTCCTGCTGGCTGAAAACACAGGCTGTTCTATGATATACCAGTTTTCATGGGTCAGGAATCAAGCATGGCTTAACTAGATCTTCTGCTCAAGGTTGAACAGGTTCCTATAAGTGTTGGCTGGGCACATTTTATCTTGATGCTGAGCTGGGGAAGAATCCACTTTCAAGCTCATGTGGGTTGTTGCTCGACTCATTGCTTTGTTGCTACATGACTGAGGGCCAAAACTTTTGACTGGCTCCTAGTAGGAATGGGAGGCTACCCCATGTCCCAGAGGCCACCTGCCATTCCTTGTCACCTGGACTCCCTCAACAAGACTGTTTACTCTAAGCCAGCAAGGAAAATCTCTGCTCTATATTTGGGGCCCAATCCTTCTTTGGAGTGCTGTTGCCAAATCAGCCAGGGTCCTCTTGGATAACCTGCTTTTTGATTTACTCAATATCAACTGATTTGGGACTTTACATTTGCAAAGCCCTTTCAATGCTGCCATTATCAGCTTGTTTAGAAAATTGTCCTAGTTCTGCCCCCACTTAGAGGGAGGTGATGATTATATAAATTGTGAATGTCAGGGGGCAGGCATCAGAGAGTCACCCTGGATCTCTTTGTCATCGGGATAAAATAAAACAGAAAAAAAGAAAGAGAGAGAGAAATGAAATGATCATCTGTCGTTACAGTTCCAGCTACCTGTTTCTTTCTGGGAAGAAGCTTGCTCGTTCAGGGAGATGTGGCTCCAGCCCCACCTGGCCTGGTTGCACTTGTGAGAAGCTAAATATCGCCTTGTAAGGAGCAGCCTCATCATAGCCTTGCTGTTCCACAGAGGTTGGGGAACTTGTTATGGGGTGTTGTCCCCTTCAGAGGAGTAGATGTGGAGGGCATAGAAACCTGGTTCCTACAGGCAGTACACAGAAGTCTACTTGGAGTCAGCAGCCCAAGAAAGAGTTAAGCCCTGACTTTTATTCCCAAGCCAGGAGTTTTTGCTTAGATGCCTAATTGTGATTAGAGGCTTATGTTTAGGGTACAAGCTTAGTGACCTGAAACATTCAGACACCACATTTAGTATCTACTTTTAAGCCAGCCCTCCAGGACATGAATCAAAAGAGCTGCGAAGCTCACTGTTGGTACAAACCCTGGACAAACAATCGTCTTCCTGTTCACCCAGCAATTCACAGCACAGGTAATTCTGTTTGCGGTGCGAGAGAGCTGTACCTCTCCCTTCACCTCTCTGGCCCCAGCCTGGGAAAAATTTTCATCGCAGCAGGGATTAATGCCTAATGGCAAGAGAAAAAGCAATTAGCATTTCCTAACAGCTAACCAAACACAAAAGCTTCCCCCAACCTTGGATAGAACACCTTTGACCATTCATTGCCCCTCTGCTGTAAAGCCGCACACCTTACAATTTGTGCTTAATTACACAGGAAAAGAGAAATCTGTTTCTCCGGGAGAGCCTCTGAGAACCTGTTGGGGAAAGCTTTCAGTTTTAATTACAGAAGAAATACTGGCTGAGGCGATGTTGAAAGGGAATTACCTTTCCCTTTCTTCTGCTTTTGCAAAACAGCTGGCCAAACAGAACACTGCTGCTCTGTTTAGGGAACCTGTGCAGGGTGGCTGCAAGGCTATGCTGGGGTTCATTTTGCAAATCAGCTTGAAAGATTTCTTTGGGGCTTAAGGAGGCTAATTTAAACATTGCCTGTGTACAGAAACTTTAATCCCTCTTAATATGTCAGCTGTGCCATCAGCAGAGCACACCTTCTGTGCCAGCCTGGCCTACTGGAGAAGAAAACCAAGGTTGTCTTCATTATTCAAACCATCAGCCCATAGACAAAGTGGAGATGCAAGAAACAAATCATGCTGCTGACACGCAGATCTTTCCTATTTCATCTTGACAGGGTTTTGTTTCCAGGCCGCTCCCCCCTTTCCCCCTCCCAGACTTTCTGCAGCTCTTGCCTCTGTTACTCTTTATGGTAATTGAAGCTGGGCCCCAAAGCCCTCGGAGGCTTGTATCTTCTTCTCACATGAGTGACGCTTCAGTGATAAACTTGAACTTAAAGTTACTGAGGCGGAACTGAGGGTTCATTTGATAGCTAGTGGTTTTCAGCAGCTCTGCGGGGCTTCGGGGACTCAGCATGCGGTAGATTGTTAATGTCCTGCGAGGGAAAACAATAACACATTTCATTAATGCGTTCATGTGTGAAGCCTCCATTAGCGCGCTGGAAGTATTAATGACGTGATGCTTTAAACTGACATGTGGAGCATGACAGGAATTGCAAGGTCGGATGGGAACAGATGACATGATGAACAAATATTTGAATGGCTTCATTTGCCTGCAGGTCAAATGGTGGGCGCCAGGAACGGAAGGGGGTGGGGCCTGGAAGAGAATCTTTTTGTTTTAACATAGACCCATGGCACCAAAAGGAAGACGAAAACATGTGTGTGTGCCTGCATGACACCCTTCCCCCTTTAAGAACCAGAATGGTGAGGGAGGTGTGCACAGAGGATGCTGGACTGGCTGAAAGCCACAGGTCCTGTGATGGTTTTATTTGTGCTGGCTGTGGGCTGACAGCATACTCTCCTTAGGCCAAAGCGTCCATCAAGCCAGGATGGAGAGTGGACAGCACTGTCTTTGTCTTGCCTGATAATGAGGGACATGAAATTTGCAAATGCAAATGTTGGCCAATAGAGTCGTTGGAGTTTTCATCTAGCACCTGGTGGCTCAAGGAGGTTTTGCATGGTACTGGGAGAAAAGTATGGAGAATCAGACTGGACATTGACCTTGAGTGACTGGGAGTTGCATATCCATCAACTATGTAGAATACAACACATATTGGAACAGGGGTCATTGTAAAGACAAAAAAATGACCGCTACGGTAGCATACATCTGGGTTTGCTTCAGACAGTCCTGGTTTGTGTCTGTTATTACAACATGACTAAGACTTTTAAAGGTTTCCTAATTTGAGGTAAAAGTAGTAGGTAGCATTAGAAGTCAGGAAAGTGGTTCTAGGGTAATGCTCTCTTCCATTTCCTGGGTTCTGGCTCCACAGGGATGGTCACTGTGTACACAGGATGTGTGCCCTTCTGTGTATGTGGGCCATGCTTCATTGAAAAGGTTGGGCGTTTCTTTTTTAAGTGTCTCAGTTGGAAAATACCCTACTGCTATGCCCATTGTACCCTCAACTACTTCTCACCCAAACAAGATCTTTAGCTAAGAGGAATAGCCCATCATATGCCTTAGCACATGGCAATTTAGCTCAGTCGAGCTGACCAAGTGGAGCAGAGCTCTCCTTGATCAAGGTTGCAAAGACTAAAAAGGCTGCAAGAGAAACCATGTGAGCAAAGAAACACAGTAGAACAGAGAAGGTTTGATGAACCTCTGCACAACTCAGACCTGGAGCCTGGACTCTGACTCAGAAAATGGGTGACTCTGGCCATGGAGGTTTGTAGCTGGTCATCATTACAGACTCAAAGATGGATATATTTTCTTTTTTAGTTCATGGCAGTCTTATTCATGGAACTGATTATGCAAGCTGAATTGAGCAGTTACTGTTTCATTTTTGCTTTGATAAATAAGATGTAGAAAGAATATTTGATGTTCTGTCTGAAGCCCTGGAATGTTCACTGTGGTTTCTGAACAGGGAGGGTTTGACAGCTGTGGATCAGGAGGGAGATGTCAGCAACACACATCTCAGGGCGACAAGTGTAATTCAACATGAAAGATCTAAGTGTTTGGCAGCTTCTCTGTGGAGGGTGCCCTTTGTTTTCCTTACTCGGATTCCAATCGTCTTTCCAAGCCAGAGAAGACAATTCCCTTAATGCTGTTCTGAAGCAGAGTGAGGGCTGACCTGCAGCTAAATTAGCAAGAGAGCTGGCTTCACATGCTGCGACAATCAAATGACAACTTGGACAATCTCAAACGACAACCCCACATAGGAAGGTTATTGCACCTCATGCAATAGCACATTTTTTTTTCTGAAAGTGGATTCTAGATCTATTTTATACTATTTGTTATTCATTACCAATATTAAGCAAAACTGGAATGAAACTGGGAGGAATTAAAATGTTGGCAGCAAGATCACATTCCCCAGAACCTTGCTAGTCAATTAATACGACATTTGTCCTCAGACTAAATAGAAAGCACCTATGAAGCTTAAAGGCATTTTTCCCTCCCCAATTAGATGTTGAGCATGATGAATCTTCTCTGATGGTATTTTAATGCTGTTTATTCATTGCAACCACTGGCCCTAGGAAATGTTGGAAAAGACAGAGGTATAATGAATCAGAATAGCAGGAACAAACCCGGGGTGTTGTGAATGGAACATGTTTATGCCAAAGAATTTTGGAATCAGGACTACCTAGAAACTGAGTATGTCTTCACCTCTCCTTCCTTTTATTCCTTGGAAACCCTTGGACTTCAGTTTGTTCTACTTACATTTTTTTTTTTTTAAGCCTGGTCAACATGCCATCTCCTTCAAGAGTCTGCATGAATCCCTCTGATCTAGCTGGTACCTCTGATAGGCCACCTCTGAGCCCTAGCTTCCCCCTCTGCTTGACCTCATCACAGGCCTGCCATTTCCTCTGGAATATGTATCTCTTTGGACATCCTTGATAGAGCTTGACATAGGTATTTAGTAAATGGGTGCTCCAAGGCAATAGAAGAATAAAAATATGTGATGTAGAAATATATTTTTATAAGAAAACCAACACCTGAAATGTTTCTGAAATAAGGTATTTGATTATCTCGCTAAACATTGCAGGTTTCAAACTCTTAGTTCAACTCCCAGTTAAGTAAACAAACACAAATACTAGTGTCAACGCTCATCTATACTCTGGTAATTTGAACCATATGGAATTGATGATAGTTGACTATCTTTCAACACATTATTTCTCTCTGTACACTAGCAGATATAATTCTAATTGGAAAGATGTGCTTTCCTTCAGACGGATTTTAGTAAGTTTTGCCAAATGGGCACAAGCATCTGGATGCTTTTCTTTTCCAGCCAAGCTCAGAAGTTGTTGAGCATGTGCCATCTCTAATTGATGACACTCGGCTGTCTGACATTGACAGCGACAGTTGATCCTGACTGGTGTTGGTGCAGGAGAGGTGAATGACACCAAGGAGGGAAGCCTGGACCCAGCTGGTCCCCCGGTGCCTTCCCGATGAGAGCTTCCTGACCTTTCTGCCTGGGAGATGACTTGTGGCAGATGGCAGTGAGCTAAAGGCTAAGGTTGGCATTAATTAAGTTAAAAATTAGTTCTGAATAATTTGAGAGAACATGTTGATGTTTCTTTGGTGGTAAAGGACTTTTTGCTTTTGTACAGACCTTTGCTTTTGCAGAATCCCTGTCATTCCATAATTTGTGCATAGCAGAGACATTTTTACAAGTTGGAGAAGGAACATTTTGTGTTAGAGATAGAAGGAAAGGGCTAAGGTGGCCTTTAAAGAGGGGTAGTAAAGGACAAGTACCAGAAGTACAGGTGGAGAAGAGATGGTTGGAGGAATGAAAAGAGCCAAGCTCTGGAAATGATGTCTTCTTCACGATTCTGAGTCCAACACACTGACTGCAATCACTGACTCTTGAATGAACTGAAATCCAGGCAGAATGATAGCAAAGTTGTTTGTAGACCTGCACATTCTGTTGTACGAAAGGCAAAGACATGGTACAAAACCAGCCGTGTTTGCTCCCAGGCAGACACCACTAGTCAATGACAACACTCCTACCTGCTCAGCTTGAGTCTAGATGTGACCCCAGAGTCTTTCTCCACACAGAGCTTTGGGCAGCTCTATGAGGACATCTGTTTACCACTCCTACCACCATCCTGAGCAGACAGGATGAAAAATTGTGGCAAAGTGCAAAACTGGTCAGCTTAATAGCTGAATCAGTAAAGACTCAATTCAAATGAAATTCCCATATCCTTTCCCTTCCTGATGTCTCCTCCCAAGTTCTAGACATCTATATTCTATGTACTAGTATTTGGGATTTATCTTACCTGCTTTTCATTTAACCTTGAGACTTTTATGAAAGCATTAAAAAAAAAAAAGAAAACTTCATCTGATTTTCTTCACAGGATATACTTAAAACTCTTATCTCCAGTATTTCTAAGGCCAGATATATCCCTTGAAAGTCACTTATTTTTGTTTGAATTCTAAATAGGTGGAGATATAATTAAATTCTATTCAAATTTTATTGCCTGCTTCATTTGAGAAAGAAATATGTTGCCTTGAAAATTTTTTTAAATTGAAACAAAACATTTAAAACATATTGAAATTTAAATAAACTAAATTTATATTTGTAATTGTTCTGTGCATTATTTATATATATATATATATATATTTTTTTTTTTTTTTTTTTTTTTCTGCTCAGGATAGGTCTATGCTGGAGTAAGAAAGTGACTGATATTTCTTTTTCATTCAGTGCTACATTCTTCCCTTCCAACCTCCAGTATTGGGAAATCAATATTTATTACTAATTCTAGGTCCCTTTGCTGCTGTTATAGAAACCAACAGAACATTAAGCACTATAAACTGGATTCATATTGTAAGGAAACATTTTCCCTTCAGTGCATCATGCAATTGGCATCAGATGCACCCATTACCAGTAGCCAAGGCCTCCACAGCTAATTTATTGGCCCTGACTTGAATTCAGGTGGTCTGGTACAAAACATAAACTGTAACCCTAAATTGAGAAGCAGCTGGTTTTTTGGCCACAGTGTCTTTGTTGGCTTAAGCCAAGTGATTTTATGTTCTGTTTACTTGTGGTCCAGAAACTCTCGAAGTGTTCGGTGCAGCACAGAATTAATGGGTAAAAAGAGGCCTCTCCTACCACTGTGTCTTGTCCTTCCAATGTCCCTTCAGTACTGAACACAGGGCACATATTTCCTTATTCTGCTCTGTGAAGCAGATGGCTCTTAGACTACCTGGTCTACAAAAGGTATCACAGCAACTTGTGCTTTTTGTAGCCTGTGATGGTCTGGTTCAAATGTTCTCTCACAAACATTTGTTCAGACAGGCTTTGCAGCAGTTGAGGCAAACATTGGACCTATTGGGGGTCTTTTTGTTGTCTTATTTAGGCTTCTCGAAAGTATTTATCTGAGCCACAAATTCACTCTCATTATTTCAGTTGTGATTCTTTGCCAGCAACTCTCTATCTCAAAAGATCATAGAATTTGATTTGAGTATTTATTTTCCTTACTGATATGCTTAAATGCTGAGTGAGGCATGTAAGGATACCACTAAAGTGTATAAACGCATAGGGAATCAACTGTCTCTCGTGTATCAGCCTCCAGGTACTTCACTGAAAGAGATTGTGTTTCCAAGTCCTTAAAAATAGATCCATTATTGACCAAGGCAGCACTGCCTGACAGAAATATAATGTAAGCCATATATGTAATTTAAAACTTTCTGTTAGCCTCATTAAAAAGAAAGGCATCAAAATAATTGATAATTAACAAGAGGGAAAAGCAACATATTAAGTTAATCTTACTCATGTACGTGATTTAACTCAGTATATACAATGTGCAATCAATACAACCTGCAATCTAGATGAAAAATCAACATGAGGTCCATTAGAATGCTTTAATGAGATATTCTGCATTCTTTCATACTGTCTTTAATGTCTTGTGTCCATTTTATATGTATGGCACATCTCAGTTTGGGCTGATTGCACTTCGAGATGCTCAGGGGCCAGCCATAGTTGGTAGCTTCCATGTCAAACAGTGCATGTCTAAGGTACTGAAGCATGTAGAATACTGATACATTGTGTATATGTATTCATCTTATAGTTATTGATAGCAATAATGATGTAGGAGAGTGCAGAGTAATGAAATCTAGACAAGATTTACTTTTTTTCACATTCAGTAGAGGTATTTCCCAAGGAGTAGGAAAGATCAATTGGAGTTTTATTCTCATATTTTAGCTTTGAGTTTTTAGTTTCATATATTAATCACTGGCCTATTTAAAATCACTTATATTATACAGTGCTTTGTGGTTTTTCAAAACATTTTCACATGCATTTTCTCATTTGCTGCTCTGGAGAAGCTTGTGAAATTGGTGGGGTGAGTGACAATAATCTCTTCATTCTTTTGAGAAGAGGGAACTGGAGAACATTTAAATACTGCATCTCTTACTTATATGCCAATGACAGTTTGATTTTAGAACTCATGACTCCTGAACTTTCTTCTCTCCAGTAAAGGTGCTAAAGTGCGTGAGCTTGCCAATAGAGAAGAACCCGAAAAGTTCATCACATAGATGATGCACATCCAGATGCATGGAAACTGTTCCTTGCTAGTCAGGGAACAGTTCCTTCAATTATTCCCGTAAGGACCATTTGTAACAGTGACTGGGTGTGGATCACTTTTCCAAGCACATGCTGACTCACTTAAACTTCAAGACAGTCAGTGTAGATACCATACTTACTTCTACCCTGTATGTGGGGAAACTGAGGCACAGAGAGTAACTAAGATTACACAGCCAGGAGTGGTAGAGCTCCAATCAGAACCCAGGCTGACCTGGGCCACAGTAGCCATTGTGCTGTTCTGCTTCTGTCATGTCTAAGCTAGGTAGACTCAAAGTCCTCGAGTTTTTTCAAAAACACAAAATAAATTTGTCATTGGAATGCAAAGGTTTGAGAGATTTTGTTCAAAGGAGGCCTTCACCAGCTGGCAGGCTATCTGATTCCTTCCTCCCTCATGAGACTGGCCGTCTCGATTAACAAAATGCAATATAAGGTTAAGTAATCTTCCTCTGATGCTCTTTTCTGATTCATTTATTGTTTTTACCCTTTCATTTAATGTGTATCATTGAGCAATAGAATGGTGGCCCCCATGGAAACTGTATTTTTCTGGTGTTTAAGAAGATGACGCAGAGGGCAAAAGCGCTCTTTAGGGGTGCTGATACCTGGTTGTCATTCAGTCCTGGGCAGACCAGCAGGCAAGTAGGGTTAAAGAAGAGAGTTTGAAGTTTAGATTTTTAAAATTAAAATGTATCTTGGAGTTTATTTTATTTTCTTTATATTCTTTCTAAGTCATATTATTTTAATTTTAGGAGTTGTTATACATATTATCTTAAATTTACAGACAACAGAGTATCACCCAAAAGGAAGTAAAATCACCTAAAACTACTTGGAAATTAACTTGCTTAATATGGTTAGTATATTAATTTCTTTGCCTACCTATCATCTATTGTCTATCATATATATACCATCTATTCATCCATCCACTCATAACATTATTATTCTTTTTCACTTAATTTTGTGTATTTTGTTATAAGTAGACATTTTGCAATATTGTTGCTTTTTTCATAAATGTAACTAATTTACAGAAGAGTTTTGGTTTGGGCAGGGTATAAATGTAAAATGATTTTAATTTGCCAGTCTTTCATTTCAACTTAACACTTTCTTTGCTAGGATACTGACTCTTGATGACATTTTGAGCAGATTTCCCAATTTCCCTCTTACTTTTTCTTCCTACCACCATTCTTCTGGTTTCTTTAGGACTGAGTCTGGTTTTTTTTGTTTTTTTTTTTTTTTTCAGCCGGGCGTGGTGGCCCATGCTTGTAATCCCAGAGGATCCGGGTTCTTGGCTAGCTTCAGCTACCTAGTTGAGGCACTCTGCAACTTAGTGAATATCTGTGTCCCTTCAATGGAACTGCCCGGGTGTTTTTTGTTGTTGTTGTTGTTGTTTTTTTTTTTTGTACTTTCCAAGGGCCAGAGGAAACTATGTGACTGGCTCCACCTTCGGTTGCACCTTGGGCCCTTCACTGCGTACTCAATAGATACCCTCCTTTAGGAATCTCTGGCTGGCTGTGACATCACTTTCTAGGTCCAGTTGCATGCCAAGCTTTAGAGGATGTATCAGTCAGTATTCTCTCTTCTGTGACCCCAAATACCTGATGACCACGTTGACTGGAAGGCAGATTTATTTGCTCATGGATCTAAAGATTTCACTCGATGTTGAACTGGCTTCCAAGCAGGAGCTGAGGCTGCAAGTCCTCATGGTATGATGGCAGGGAGCAGAAGGGAAAGGAAAGACATTATCAGCTCAGGGCAGCAGAGGAGAGAGAAGAATAGGAAGCTGCAGCAGCTGCTCTGCAGCAACTAAGTCTTGTCTCCAACATGACTGTCTCCAGAGCACGCAGGCAGGGGACATTTTACATCCCAACTACAACAGAGGGCACTTGTCAAAGCCCTCCTAAAAACTCACCGCACCAGTGGGGATCCCAGCTGCTGCACCTCAGTAAGCTTTCTGCAGGGAAGCAAGAGCTTCCTCTCCCTTCTTTATAATATCCCATGACTCCCTTGGCTCCTCCTCTCTTGGCTTTGGGGAGGAGGAAGCACCCCACAGAAGGGAGGAGAAGGCATCTCAGCATGAACTCACACCTCTGGATGTCCCAGGATGACACCTGTTCTCCCACTGGACTTCAGGTATGCGCTGAATGAGAAGGTTGATAGGAGTGGGGCTCATTTTACTACCTCTAAATAGACAAAATGAAGCTGTGTCTACCCTAACTGCTTTTGGAGCTGCTTTGAGGCTTCTTTTAGAATATGAGGATGCACTATACCTCTGGTTTTCAGCTGTGGGCATAGTCATCGACTCCCATGCTGTAACCAGCATGAACCTGTCACATAGACATTTATTTTAATTATTTCCTACTAATTCGTGCATATAGTCATCTCATTTTGAACTCCTCAAAATCAGACCTGAGACAAAAACTTGGGTGCATGTAGTTTATTTGGAGATGATCCTAGAAACAATTGATAAAAGGGGAAAGTGAGCAGGGACATTGACCAGTGGGGCACCTGGGATACAATTCTGTGGGAAACCTACTGAGAAACCCTGGGGAACAGCTATGGCTTCTCACCTGCATTTGTTGAAGTTGTCCCTGGGAGTGCTGATTCCTTTGCCCTTTCGTGGGCCAGAGAGAACCCTCAGATAAAGAGGAAGAGAGACGTGAGTGCCTACAGTGGGAAGCTGTCTAAATATTAAAAATAGCAGTTCAGAGCCGGGCGTGGTGGCACACGCTTGTAATCCCAGTACTTAGGAGGCTGAGACCGGAGGATCCGGGTTCTCGTCCAGCCTCCGCTATTTAGTGAGGCCCTCCACAACTTAGTGAGACCCTGTTTAAAAAAAAAAAAAAGAATGAAAAATAGGGCTGAGGGTGTAGCTCGGAGGTAAAATGCCCCGGG
Organism: Graphiurus murinus; assembly: GCA_004027655.1. NCBI lineage: Eukaryota > Metazoa > Chordata > Mammalia > Rodentia > Gliridae > Graphiurus > Graphiurus murinus. Next base: position 13,054 of record PVLC010015826.1, read on the forward strand.
TTTCAATTCCCAGTACTGAAAAAAAAAAAAAGAGCAGTTCAGGGGAGCCCAGGAGCTGGGGTAAGATACTAGGATATATAGTCGGCCATGCTAATTAATTATCCCTTTTATATTGTACATTTAGGTTGTAACCTTTTGATTTGGCTATTATTAATCATGTTGCAGTGAACAGATATATTTAATACACATTTTTATTGTATTTACTTAGAATAGATTCTTGTGTATTGGATTACTTTGCTTCACAGCATGGCATTTTGAATTTATTGATACTTTCTGGTGCAACAGCTTAAGGACTCACACTGAATGCTGGTAAGAATGGTGTTTCTAAAAAATAAACATTCCTCAGCCAATCACTATTCACTATTGAACATTAAGCCGGTGCTAGGAAGACCATCTTCTTTCTTACCTTAGGATTAAAGTACTGAAACCTCAGCTGACACCTCGTCCAACTGCAGAAACTAAGCATATAGGTGTGGAGGACTCTCAGAAGGGGTTACACAGTTACCACGTGATTCTCTCTCAGCTCTTTTGTAGTTTCCAAGCGATACTTGTAGAGAACCATGCCATGGGGGACATTGAAGTACAGGAAAGGAAGACATTAAAAATGAAAGGAGTAGATCTTAGGAGAATGAGAACTAAAGAAAATCCAGTTAGTAAAACTTCAGTGAGCACTTATTCTGTTTAAGGAACATGTGTGGTTGTTTGGAAAGCATCATGGCAAAGAGGACTTGCTGCTGCCTCTCAAAGAACTTCCACTCTGGCCGAAGGGATTTCCAAATCATTTGGTGATGGGCAGTCATCTGAGTTGAAGGGCATTTGACTAGAGTGTGCTGGGAACCACGCTTTGCAGAAAGCGGCGTGCAGCATTTCTGCGGTCTCTAGAGGTTTCTTGTAACAGAACTCTGAGAAAGTCTTTTGGGAGGCATGTTAAAAGTGAAAACATGAGAGATGTGTTTAGGAAGAGTAGCTCAGACCGTGCGGAACCCACCTTGGAAGTCTGTGGGCCGGGGTGGGGCGGGAATGGGGTGGAAGTTTTACCAAGTGCCTTAATTGCTGTTCTACTTCATTATTGATATTAATGACCCAGCGTTTCTGACTGTTAGGAAATGAACTGAGCAGGAATTATGGCCCATAAGCATGATCCGTTTTTAAATAGATTCAAATGATAATTAGGATATGCAGTGCACACTGGAGTCTGAGACAAAATGTGAGCCTTTCAGTTTGGAATTAGCTGATTTTAGCTGAAATTAAAACTGGAATTTACCAGGCATCTCCTCTTACTCGTTCTTCCAGGCTGTCATAGCCCTGCCAGTGGCACTAGGTGTCACTGTATGAACTGCTACTGAGTAAAAGGCAGAGGAAGAGGGGAAAGAGAAGAGAAGGGAGGCTGTTTTTAATGTGTCTTATAGTGAGCATTCCATTCCATTTATTTCCATTTAGTATCAGCTCTTTTCAAGATTATAGGACAAATGCACACATGCATTATTGAATGACTAGGTTGTCCAATAAGACTTTTTCTCAGGTGTGGAGGATTATTGTCCTCTCAGGAGCACTAAAAGGAACGCTGCACATGTGTTCAGGATCCTAGTAGAAATAGGCATATGATTTTAGTTTTCCAAAAGTTAAGCTCTGAATGTCTTTTTCTGAGTCTTATGAGTTTTATTTAAACAAAATTTCATCCTAAAGACATTTCCTCCAATTAGAGCAAAAGAAGGGAGTTATCCTGTCCAATATTAATGATAAAATATATAAAAGTATTTTTACCTCAAAATTCCAAGGATGCCAACTTGTTCTTCAATACTGTATTTCATTTCCATTGCAAAGTTTCTTTCCTTCCAACCAACCCAGGCTAACACGATTGAAGCTTTGATGATCCTCATGGCTGTAATCTGATACTTGTAACATATAATGTCAGCTCGTACCTCAGCACCTGACCTCAAAGAGGGGAGACTTTTAGTTGATGCGGTAATTAATCCCATTTTTGAAAGATGTGGTTGGGCCAGGGTGAAAGCCAGCATTGCATATGCATTGTGTGAAGACAGGGAGAAACTCAGATGTGGTGCTGCTAGAGCAGCAACACAGCCGAAGCCCTAAACATACTGCAAATCATCACACTCCCTTAAGACTCTACAGTTTTGCCTTTGCCTGAAAGCCTGGAATCTTTCATTCTGTGTTAAGTAACTCAGCAGCATCTTCTCTTAAAAATATATGACCCATAATCAATTAGGGCCTGGAGAGACTGTTATTCTATATTTTGTGCAATGCCTGAAGCATTTTGTAGTACTCAATAAATATTTTATAATAATAGCTGCATGCCAGCTATATAGTATGTGTCATAGATAACCTTTATTTTCAAGCAAATAGTAGAAATGTACCTTGGTTTTTTGGCACCTGTGGCTTGAATCTTCTTCGTCTCTATAAAAATTGTGAGATCGGGGTTTCTATAAACATTGAGTCAGATGATATCCTTTAGAGCTAAAGAATACTATATATGTGATTTAAACCTTTAGAATTTGCAGCCAGGTATCAGAGACAGAAGTCAAACTTTAATTTAGGGCATGTCCATGGTGAGTAATAATAATAATAGTAATATTAATAATAATTACTATTTAATAGTAATACTATTTGTAATATTACTAATATTATTGCTATTATCATTTAATAGTAATAATAATGACAGTTTTTATTAATGATAGTTTTTAAAACTAATAAGACTAATGTATTATTGCTAACAAATAGTATTATATAAGCATTTTCCATATATTGGCCCATTAATTCTCATAATAAACCCTTGTTGTGAAGTTGGAACTGCTTTGATTCCCACATTGCAATGGTGGACCAGAGAGGTTAGCTTACTAGCCAGAAGGTGGCAGAGCTGGGGATTTAAATCCAAGCTCTCCGGATCCACAGTCCCTGCTCCCTTGGAACCATTGACGGTAACACCTGTTTCATGAATCCCCCACCACCTCCAGAGGTGTCCTTGGGTGCTCGCCAGCTTCTGCTGTAACATTTCTAGGTCTCGGTCTTCTGAGAGTTGAAAGGATTGGTGTACTGGGCTAGATTGACTCTTAGCTCCCTCCCTCTCCAGGATCCTGTGATTCCTTGGTGTAGGAGAAGTGTTCGAGTGTTCAGTAGGATCCAGATGTGAATTGGGATCTGGTTGCAGTGAGGTGAGGGAGAGAGTCCGAGATATCCTCTTGGATACACCAAGGATTATAATGCCGTGAAGGGAAATCAGAAAGCTGAAGTCTGGCAGAATTGTGTGTGGGTTTATGTAAGTATAGTTTTGGATGGTGATGAAGCGTTTCAACCACTACCATGTTCTTCAGGTAGCATGGTTCCAGAGCACCATTTATTAAACTCTGATTTATAGGCCATAGGCATCAAAACACTTGGGCCCTTGTAAAGTAGAACTTCCTGGGTTCTTCCCCAAATCTACTGAGCCAGAAACTCTGAGGGAGACACAGGCATCTGCATTTAATTGGTCTTTCCATTTGATATTTGAGAACTACTGGTTGAAACTTGAGGGGCAGCAGTTGGAGAAGTCAATTTAAGAGCCATGAAGCACTAGGAGTCTCGGAGGTGGAAGAGGATATCAAGAGGAAGCCAAGAGAAGTGTGAGATCCAAGCTCACGCTGCAGAGGAGCCCAGGGAGGAGGCTGAGGAAGTAGAGGAGCAGTGTTCAGAAACAAGGAGGGAACAGGACTTGTAAGGGAGGGGAGAAGGGCTGCCATTCAACTTTGAGTAGAGAAAGCTGTTTCCACAGAGGATGAAGCTAAATGGGAAACATTTGGAGGGGGGTTTCTATATTCTGAGCTACACTGCCAGCTCTATTTAATCTATTTTTTTTTTTATTTTGAAACAGGGTCTTTCTTGCTAAATTACTGTACCCTGGCCTCGATCCTGTGATCCTCTTTTCTCAGCCTCCCAAGTACTGAGACTGCAGGTGTGTACCACTGTTCTCCGATTCCAGTTATTTTTAATACTTTGGCAATGCTTGGTAGAAAAAAAAAAAAAGACCTTGAAGACATGAACTATTTTCAGTTCATTCCAGGAGTGTCTGTATAGGTTGAAAATGACTCCGCAAAGACATCCACATCTCAATATCTGGGTCCTGTGAATCAAACCTAATATGGCAAATAAAGGATCTTTGCAGATACGTTTCAGCTAAGGATTTTGAGGTGGGAGATTATCCTGTGTTACCTGAATGAGTCATAAATACACCCACATATGTGCATATGAATCAGAGGGAGATTTAGAACAGGAAAGAGAGAGAAAGAGAAAGAGAAGGGGGGAAGAGAGAGAGAGAGAGAGAGAGAGAGAGAGAGAGAGAGAGAGAGAGAGAGACAATGGGAAAGAGAAAGGAGAAAAATAAGTAGAAGAAGGTGAGAGGAAGAGGAAGAGGAGGAGGAAGAAGAAGAAGGCGGAGGCTGAGATGTTATTATGGTGGCAGAGATTAGAGTGATGTGGCCACAAGCCAAGGAATACTGGCAGTGCCCATGAGCTGCAAGAGGCAAGGAATGGATTCTCCCTTCAAGCTTCTTGAGGGAGCCCCATCCTGAGAACACCTGAGTCTCGCCATGTAAGACTCATCACAAACTTCTGGCCTCAGAACTTTGAGAGAGTAACTGTGTGTTGCTTTAAATCACCACTTTTGTGGTAATCTGCTACAGTAGCCATAGGAAGCTAATAGCCTGTCCCAGCCCACCCAGGAGCAGTGGTGACATGATAGGCAAAGACAGGATGCTTTGTTTATGTCCCCCAGCCTAGTGCCACCTTGATTACCACCTGGGCTACCAGTCACATCCCTGGAGAATGGCACTTTCCACTGTTGCATTCTTCCCTGTCTTCTTGACAGTTTGAAAGGAACTAAAGCACTTTTCTTTCCCCACAGTGACTAATGGGGCTTTCTGTGTGATTAGAGCAGTGTGTTACTGTACATTTTTTAAGGGAGTAAATTGTGGAACTCATTACTGTAATACTTGAACAAATTTAAACACCTAACTCACACTTCTCTTTTATTCCCTTCTCCCCGGGTGACTTAACTGTAGATACTGCATAATGAGACCAAATAAACTCCATGAAGTGTGTAATGCCTATTTAATTCTGTCCCTATTCTCTAAATCAAGTACTTCTCTTTTCTTTCTGATGAGAGTCAGTCACTTAACATGTACAATAATGCTCACCTGTCCACATCTAGCTACCTGGAATTAATGTAGATGGAACTGAAGTTCAGTTAGACTGTCAGGATATCTGAGTAAAGATACAAAGTAGAATTTATAATGTCCTTTGAGTACAGTGCTGCATCTTTTGCTTTCTTGGGGACTTTGAGAAGGAAACAAAGACACACAAAAACGATTATGGGAATATAAATATTGTATACACAGACATACACAGAGAATCATGCATATAAACACATAATACCTACCAGTCAATACAAGAGACAGATAATAAGTGATATTCAAACTTTTCTTTCTTAGGCTGTCAATAAGTGGTAAATGATTTTTTTTTGTAGGTAATTGGACTGGATGGTAACTGGTTTAAAAAGCTCTGGTTGGCATATAAAGAGATTGCCATCTCTCACTCTCTTTGACCTCTTTAATTCACATTAAGGAGAAAAAATTCAATCACTGAGTGAAAATATAGCAGGACAATATTATAGTTGCTTCATACAAAATAGTTTGCAGATCAAGTTAACCGCTGTTTCTTAGGGATTAACAGCCTATTTAAAAAATTTAACCAATAGCCTTGGCTTAGTTAACTTGAGATTTTTTAAAGTTCTTTTTTGCCTTGATCTTTTGCTTTATGATGCTATTTTGTGATATACCTGGCATACCCCAAATTGGACTGAAGTCTTGACTATATTTTATGCAAGTCAATTCTTACAAGCTTACCCGTCTGATTTTAATGGTCAGGAAGGCTGGAATTATGAGTTAGGAGGAAGAAGCCGACTGTCTGAGTATTCATGCATTCAGCCATGAACCCTTTTAAATTTACTCATCACTATTCAGGAAGCATAATTCATGTCTCCATCAAGAAAGCAATTGCTAGGATAAATTTTCCAAAAATGTGGGGGAAAAAGAAACCTAAAATGGATGTGTGTTCAGGCCTCCATATGCTTAAATCACCAAGACTCCCTCTTTTTCTGATTACCTTTGTATCCCTAAAGCTAAAGTAACCCACCAAGTGAAAATGGTCTTTAAGCTTTCTCAGCCTGATTTGGATAGCTCTTTCTCTTTTTGCTTCTTCTAAGTGGCTTCCCTAGATTTGCCTCAGAAATTTCTGACTCCTTCTCCCCTCTGCCTCCATCCTGAGAGCAGCTTTTGCAGTATATTGACTGTGATTGGACTCATGGAGTCGTTAGCCAGCTCTTTGATTATGATTTCAGGCTCTCAAGCCAGAAATGCTCCCTAGTTTGGCTCAGCCTTTCTGCATAATCTGTAGCATGAACCATGGCAAGAGAGTAAGGAGGTTGGTGACCACTCTTCCTGTGGTCTACTGAAGTGAAAATCCAGGGTCCCAACTCATTAGGCAGCCACTAATATAAAGTACCACACACAACACAAAGACCCTTCTGCAAAGAAGAATATTCCCAGAGGGCTTAATCCAGTCTGTTTCACCCATTGTGAAATGTAAAATTACTATTATCATTTGAACTAATTGCCTTACATGGGGAAAGTCCCCAGGCCTGGGACAAGCAGATGCAGGGAGTCTCTCAGTCTGTCCCATCTCTTTCCACTTGTGACTCCCTCCCAGATATTCGGGGGCTTTGTATGCAGGTCAAGGGACACTACAGCCAGAAACTGTCAAGTTCCCATTATTTCCTATCACTCCAAAGAGCTGCTCTTGAGTCATTAGTCAGGTGGCCTAGTTATTAATGGAGAACTGAAAAATGTCCTTGTAAGCCCCAGAAACAAGCAAGAGCCCTGTGGCAACGTCTGGATCTGCCCAGCCTATTCTAGAAGGCGAAAGAGGGCCTGGGCCCCAGGACTGTTCTTTTGGACCCACAGACTCCTTCTCCTGTAGGGGTATTATAGCTGTGTGTAGTGACAGATCAGGGGAGTCGCAACACCCAGGGCTTGGGCAAGGTTCCATGTTGCCTGGTGGCAGTACAAGGAAGAGATTTTTTTTTTTCTAGATTCAATTAGAGCTTATCTGTTTCAGAATTCAAAACTTCTTCCATATACCTTCTTCTCCTTTCTTTTTCTCTTCTACTCACTCTTTCTCTTTGTCACTATTCTTCACCTCTCTTTCCGCCTCTATTTAGCAGCCTCTTGCTCCAGTATCTTGCAGTTTGGACAAATACAGATGGTTTTGCTCCAACTCTTCCTCATCATGTGCAGGAATAGAGTTTTGGTATTCAGTCGGCAACACAGGTAAACCATGAAACAGAAGGAAGTCAGCCTGTGTTGTTAGGAGACATTTTTCCAATATGCCCCACAAGACATTCCTTTTGGTCTTTAGTTTCCAAGTTGGATGAACTTAGGCTCTGCCATCTGCCATGTTGCCTTTTGTTATTAATAAACTTCCTTTTTCATTGGCTTTGTCTCTGGTGGCACAGAATCTGCCTGACAATGCATGCACACTGGACCTGGACTTTTTAGGGGATTGAAGACTTAAAATGCATGGTAGGGGAACTGTACAAATTTTTACGTTACTGAGATGGTAAAAAGTGATGATGAGGAGGCACAATTTCTGTATCACAAAATAATAAATATTTAATTTCGAATGCTCTCAGTATGGTGTTAAACTATAGGTTGGCATAAGGCCAAGTCATATTGGGAGAAGCAAAAAATATGTATGTGTAGACATTGCATATTTTGGCTTATTTTTTCTGGTAACTAAAATACATCTTATGAAGAAATATTATACCTTACAGGCACTATGCTATTCAAGCTATAAACCAATGCTTTCTACTCAGTAGTGAGTAGCCTGATGTGGCTGTCGAGTCCTTGAAATGTAGCTGCTTTGAACTGAGATTTGCTGTAATTACAAGACTTAAACTGGATTCCGAAAGACTTGGTGAAAAAAAGTAAAATATATCATTAATTATTTTTATATTATTACATTTAAAATGTTAGTACCCTAGATATGTTGGATGAAATAAAATATTTTATTAATATGAACTTCATCTGATTCCTTTGAGTTTCTAATGTGGCTCTTCAAAGACCTGAAATTACAAACACACACACACACACACACACACACACACACACACACACACACACACACAGATAATATCTGAATATATAAAATATGTATATACATCTGTGTATCACATTTTCTTTTTCTTGACAGTGTTGGTGAAGTTGAAATTTGTTGTTCTACACACATATATAGTGTCTTGGTTCCTTGAGTGCTGCTATAACAAAATATCAAAGACTGGGTAATTTGTGCAGGACAGAATTGTATTTCTTGTAGTCTGGAGGCTGGAAAGTTCAAGACCAAGTCACTAGCTGTTTTGATTTTTGGTTTCAAGCTGGTACTTTGTTGGGATGTCCTCTGAAGACAGGAATGTTAAGTCACCATGTAGCAGAAGAGCAAAAGAAGATGAACCCTTCCCCAAAGCCCTTTTTATGGCCTCTCTGACCCATTCATGAGCACTCTGCCTCCTGTTAGGCCCCAAGAATTGTAGCTAAGATCCCAACAAATGAGTTTTAGAGGGAACAGACATTAAGCCACTGCATATAGAATGTTATTTGTATATATACATACACGTAGAAAATCTTGTAATACATGTAAGATGTCTCTGGAGGACAGATAAGTAAGGGATTTCATTTTTGCTCCTCTTAACTCACACATAGTTCCTCACCAGTTTAAAAAGAAAGGGGCAACCAAATCATGATTCAAATATCACACATAGTTCCTCACCAGTTTAAAAAGAAAGGGGCAACCAAATCATGATTCAAATAATTCATCAGCCCATCTCATCCCAGGTCTTTGTATCTGAGGGTCCATTCTGTCATTCTCATCCTGTTCAAATGTCATCTCTTCACAGAAGCCCGCAGCTCACTCTTGGTCACTCTCTCACAATTTCATTTTCTTTGTAACACTATCAGAAATCACCTTGTGTCTTTTCTCATTCATTTTCTCTCTCTCTCCTCTGGAATGCAAGCCACCTGGAGACTCCGATAGTGACAGTATCTGAGTTGATTCTCACTGTATCCCGAGGACTTAGCCTTGACAGTGACCACAGATACAGATGTGGGGCACATCATAAAGTCACTCAGTAAATGCAACACAGTTGATTTTCTACCTACCTGTGCACTGTATTGTGGCGAAACATATTGATGCAATCAAATAAGGTCACATCCAAAGGCCCATTGACGTTTTTTGAAGTATTTTACTTATTTGAGTGCTAAAACGATTTGCAAATTTAACACCAGGGCTGATAATATGCTTAATAACTAGACTCTAGTTCTATCATTGTCTTGGCTCTCTGGTTTTGGACAGATCAATATAAGCTTTGTACTTAGTTTTATCTCGAAAATGAAGGATTTTAATTAGATGAGTGTTCAAATAGATGGAATTCCAGGCTAGTGATTTCACCAGCAGGTTGGGGGTTGGGTATCACTTTAGTTGCTAACTGCTTGAATCTTTATCAGTTGTTGTTATAAGAAGAGAAGACAGAGTTCTGCAGGAAGAATTAAAAGAAGGGAGGAGTTTGGCTCACTAATTAATCATTGGGATAATGGAGGGCCAGATTGGGAGATTATAGAAAGAAAGGGTTTGATGTTCCAGGATGTGAGGTGTAAGGGCAGGGTTCTAAAGTGGAATCTTGTCAGCTGGGCAGGGTGATGCACACATGTAATCCCACCACTTGGGAGGCTGAGATAGGAGGATTGCAGGATTGAGGCCAGCCTCAGCAACTTAGCAAAACCCTGTTTCAAAATAAAAACTAAAATAAGGATGTGAGTATAGCTCAGAGGTAGAATGCCCCTGGGGTAAATCTTCAGTACTGCAGGAAGAAAAAAAAAAGAAAGAAAAAGGATACCCTTGTCTATTCTCTAATTTATACTTAAGACGTTAGTGTGTATATATGTACGCATGTTTTCTTTCTTTTCCTTTCCTTTTTTTCTGTCTCTCTCCTATGCTATCATGGTATTTGTTTTTCATATACAGAGAGAAAATAGGACAACTGAAGAGTTCCCATTTGTTTTGGACAAGGAACTAAGTGAGTAGTGGCAGGAAACACGTGAAAGAATTAGGAAGAGAAAGATAGAACTCAAGGATAAAGTGCGGAGGGAGAAGTTCTGGTCGGCTCAGCGATGAGGCGCAGCTGCGGGTGCTGCAGTACAGTGAGAGCCTGAGAGTCCTGAAGAGGACCATTCTCTCAGCCTGTGTGGGGCCACATCTTTCAATAGGCCTCGTCTTTTGGCATCAGGTGGCCTTGTCTGCGTTTCAATTTCTTTTATAGACACTTCCTGATGAAGACCTCGTATCTGTTCTTCATGGTTTCTAATGGGGCATTCGAATATCCGGATGCACAGTGACCAGGCATTAGAATGAGCAGTACTCTTGATACTTCTTAAACAAACTCTGCTGATGGGATGCGATTCTGAAGCCCTGAAGAGGGAAGGGAAGGAGGATGTCCTTGGTTTGGAGGAGATGGGGGGAGGTATTGCTTCTATTCGATGTAGTGGTGGAGGGGCGCCTGTGGGAGTTGTGCCTAGATGGCTTAGTAAGGGGAGGGGGCGAACTTTTCAAGACTTTCATTTGTCTTGTGCATTGGTGTTGGAGTTCTTGAAGAGTTCAGGTATAATCACAGCCTTCTGTTCCAACAGGAAGCACCATCTGCTGAAGCATTCTGTAAGCAATATAACATCTCTCCAGAGAGAGTTTAGCATTCAATTCACAAAGAAGGATGGCAGGGACTTGTAAACAAAAGGAAACAACCGAAGCAGGGAGGAAGGGGCTGTGCTGTAAACATCCAATATGTTTCTTTATAGCCGAGAAGCCATGTAATGCGACAAAACACTGGCACAATTCTCTGATGTATTAATTGTTTTCTTTTGTGCCTACTGGTTTGTCTTAAGCTTCAGTATTTGAAACCGCCTCTTCTAACACACTACTTCTGTTACTTTGGGGTTTTGTTTTGATTTTCGTTTTTGTTTTCTTTTCATAACAAGCTGTTTTCGTGGATCAGGTGAGTCATGAATGGTTATGGCTGAAAGCAGGTTTTAAATAATAATTGAAAGCATCTTATAAATGCTCTACCTTGAATACGGCAGTGTGTTTGGGGGAGGAAAAACTAGTGGTACATCAAAGCCTGGCAGTGGCAGGTACTATCATATGAAATGAGGTCTCCATAGAAGAACTTTTCTCTTTAAAGCGTTGCTATTTTGTCATAGAGCCAACAACCACCCATAGTCCCACAATTTATGAGGAGGACTAATTAGTTGAAAAATGCTGCATGGTATCCTGAAAGAGTGCTCAAACTAATCTGCATTGTTGAAAGATTAAATGTTTAAGAAAAGTGGGCTCTTTTTTGAATGGTCAAATTTGTCTGCAATAATAACATACAGTGGAGGAAAATGGTCAATATTGTAGAGTGGAAAGATACCAGTCATTTGGTTTAATTCAATTCTCTAAGTAGAGTAGGTTCTTAAAAATGGAGAGTTAGTGAATGGACAATTTGGGGGCAAATGCATATTAAAATTTATTAACCACCATTTATTAATTATTTAATAAGTACATTAGATAAATTATCAATATTTTTCAGCTCCTTCCTTCATTAGATACACTAACCCAGGAGATTTTGGTCTTTAGAGAAAAAACATTCAATATATGACCTGATGATTTGTGTGTGCTAGAATACATGACTTAAAACCTTAACCTTACAACCTAGACTGTAAATTGCAAAATTATAATGGAACAACCCCACCAAAACTTAAGCATCTCTGTCCTCAAAAAATAAAAGTAAAATTCTTATTGCTGTATTATTATGTAACTAATGATACTGGACCTGTGTGTGTGTGGGCATCCACGTGCTACACCTCAAAAATTGTTTTATCTGGTGGTCTTTATTACCCTGTAGAAATTATATTGTCATAATTAAAACAAGTTTCATTATTTTCCTCTTCTACTCCCATATAATAGATCACTACCATTTTAGCAGTGGACCATTAGGCATTAGGCATTACAGATTGGATTGTTTTCCCCTAGATTTGTTGGTTTACTGCTTTTAAAAGAATTAATCATCCATCTTATAGCTTTCCTTGTAGCAGTTGTCTTCCACGTGGAAGGGACTCTTTACTTTCGGAATCACACAGATTGTCTGGAAGGAATGAAGACTCCACCTCCCTTCTGAACTGGATAAAGAAAACTGTGTAATATGTTTATGGAGTCTCCGAAAGTATTCTTTTGGCAATTTTAGTTGTCCAGAAGGACATTTCAAATGGTTATGTATCTTTCAACAACTTTGTGAAGTAAATATTCTTAGAGACAACCTTGGTTTTGGTTTCAAAATAATCACCTAGCAATTTCACTTTGCATCCTGCCTGATTGTGGGGCTATCAAAAATCACAGGCTCACATGTGTATATGTGTAATATGAGCATCTGTATAACTTTCACATCTGATTCTATCCATACTGCCTACAGTCCAAATTTATAACAATACTTCTATTCTGAAATGTGAATTTGTGCAACTGGCCTTAAATCTAGGTCTTGAATTGTCTGGGATCATTTCTGTTATATATATATATATATTTTTTTTTCTTCCTTCCTTCCTTCTTTTCTTCTTTCCTTCTTCCTTTGTTTCTTCTTTCTTTCCTGGGAATTGAACCCAGGGACAGTCTACCACTGAACTACATCCCCAGTCCTTTTAATTTTTTATTTTCTAAATAGGGTCTCAGTAAGTTGCCCAGACTGGCCTTGAATTTGTGATCCTTCTGTCTCAGCCTCCCATGTACTGGGATTAAACACCAGGCTATCAGTGCTTCTAAGTGAACAGGAACTGCCCAGGAACAAGAGTCTATCATGAAAAGTGTCTTTAGGGCTAATGTGGAGGACGCTTGAGCTTTGGGATTTAACATCATCCCACATTAATGCTTCCATCATTACAGGCAGATTATATATTATAAAAATATAATATTTTTTACTGTATTCTCTTTTATTTTTAATTTGTAGGGCTCACCAGAGAGGGACATCATGATATATCATAGTGGATAATTTCTTATTGTCAAATGAGTGATTCTAGCGAGCAGGTTTAGGCAGTGCCCGGAATTTTCAATTCAAATCCCAGCTCTTCCTCTTGCAGCATTATTGAACTGAGGGACATTCAAAGGCACAGAAGATGAGTGAATTTTCTATATGCCCCAAAGGGCAAGTGGTCCAACTTCCTATTGTGGGAATCTTCTGGCACTCAAGTCTAGATCATTCTATGCCATTGTTTGTGAAAGAGTTTTCTTTGGTGGTCATTAAGATACACAGGGAGGCCAGGTGTGGTGGTGCATGCCTGTAATCATAGATTTAGAAGTAGAATTACCTCAGCTACTTAGTGAGGCCCTCTGCAACTTAGTGAGACCCCGTTTCAAAATAAAGAATAAAAAATAGGGCTGGGGGTATAATTCAGAGGTAGAATGCTTCTGGATTCAGTCCCCAGACTGCAAAAAAGAAAAAAAAAAGTAAAATTAGATTTTGAAAGTATCATTACCTGAAGATCAATGCATAAAATAAAACCAACCATTGAGAAAGAAGAGGTGTATTATCTCCAAATTCTTTAGAAATAAAGAAATTGTCTACAGAGATCAAGAATACTTCCAAATAGAAAGCTTATATATTTTCTGAAATCACAACAAATATTTTAATAAAAAAAATGCAAGGGCATGTGCCAGGCACTTGCTCACCCTAGAAAATTGCTATGCCTGCCACTCCCATTTGATACATGAAGAAACTGAGGCAGAGAGAAGGTAAGTGATTTTCCCCAGGTCATGCAGCTTGTGATGGCAAATCTGGGATATGAAGCCAGGACATCTGACTCCAGGCAACATGTTATCAAGCTACATTATGCTGATTCTTAAAGACAGCAAGAGGCCAACAAATATGGCCATCATCAAATGCTGATTGCTATGTTCATGGGAGTTTCTGAACGGGAGAAAATTTCTAAAAGAGGCTAGTATGTGTTAAGGGCTGAAGAACTGTTGAATGCCAAGAATAACCTCTCATACTTACATATTCATACAGTATTTCATTTATACCCACAGAAGTCCTGTGGCATAGGAACTCAATGCACCTGATCTACAGAGAGTGCAGGACAGTCAGAGCAGTCATTCCTAGCATGTCTGAGCCTCAAACCTGAGGCTGTGCATACAAAGCCCACAGATGTTTTTCTTACACAGCTGCGGCCCTGATTCTTTTATTTACATCCTCAGGGTAAAGTGTTCTTAGACAATCTACTCCAGTCTCCAGCTTTCTGCAGGCAGAGGAAGCAGGCGAGGTGTGCTTTATCCTCCCTCTGTGGACTCAGCCTCCATCACGCACACTATAGAAGAGATGTTAAAGTCTCTGTGGCCCTTGAGCCCAGTGGCTGATTTTCATGTTTTCTTTTGCAATAGATGCCTTGTGGGTGGGGTGAAACTCCAGGCTCATTTGAGATTTTTTTCTACATAGTTAGGGCTGGCTGGAAATTGTATTGATGTCAGAAGTAGCACATCCTGCATTTTGACATCCATCTCCTGATATTCTTCTTGAGGGGAAAACTGTGGGTTTCCAAAGACCATAATCAAAACTTTATCATGGCAATTAAGGCTGAACTATATCAATCTTGTTTAATTGCTAGAGCCTTAAATTCTCACATTGCTACTTGTGTTTTACCTGTGCTAAACACAGGGGTATACTACAATGATAAAAATACAGTCTTTGCTTTCAAGTAGCTCTTAATCTAAAAAAGGGAATTTTATAGTTCAATTTCCATAGAATTATCACCAGATTTATAACTGAAAAGGATCCGTATCTAAATTTGTTATTATGGTAATTAGGCTTTGCCAGGATATTTCGTTTGTTTTTGTATTAGTCAGCTTTCTGTTACTTTAACAAAATACCTGAGATAATTCACTAATAAAGAGGAAAGGTTTATTTTGGCTTAGTGTTCTGAAGCTTCCAGTCCAAGATTGGAGTGGGGGATGTCCATTGCTTTGGGCTTCTGATGTTGTAGTATTTCATAGTGGGAGGCTATAGGAGAGCAGAACCATTCATCTTATCAATAAGGAAGTAAAGAGAGGAAGATAAAGGGGCCAGAGTCCTGTGGTCCCCTTTAAGGGCACGCCCCCAGTGACTGCATGACTGTCCTTGAGGCCCCACCTCCTAAAGGTCCACAGCACCTCCCAGTAGCACCACCCTAGGGACCAAGCCTTTATGTAATGCATGAGCCTTATTCCAACCTCCAATAGTACTCCTCCACATCCATTCTCCCGCCTGCTTCCCTCTGCAATGTGTCCTTGGAGCTGATACTTACTAATTGGATTGATGGTTTCTTTGCCTTCTGGCTTCTAGTTAGGATTGCCCTTTGGGAAGAAAGATCAAGACTTTTTTTTTTCCTTCTTGCTGGGCTGTATCCCTCTTGGTATTTTTTGTATCACTCTACTTAAGACCATGTCTCATGCTGATGGCCCAGTCCTACAGCCATAGCTATCACATTTTCTCTAGGCTTCATAACTCGCTATTCCTGGTCTTCGTCAAGGTGATGAGGACTCCCTGCTGTTGCTGGGCCTGGACACTTCATCACCCTTTGTTAGTTTTCCTCAATTCTACTCACACCCTTATAAATATTCCTTCATCAAACTTTCCTAATTGACTCATTTGAGAACCAGATGATAAGTTCAAATGAAACAATCAAGGAATGTCTTTCAGAGTGCTCCATATTCTGACTTTGTTCTTAAACACATCTGTCAATGCATCAATTCATAGTCTCTAAGTGATTTTACCATGGAGTCATATTCCAGAAGGGCCTATTGAAGTCCTCATCGCTCAATGACAAGAGATGTCACCCATTTACTAGACCCTTCTCAGGTCTAGAAACCAGCGCATACAGCAGGTGAGCAACAACTATGCCTTCATCTGATGAATGGTCTTGCCGGGTGAACATGGTATCATTTGGTGGTTAATACTACAATCTTGGAATTATCTGAACTCTTTGGCTCTGCTGTTCTCCCCTACTCCTTTGCTAAGAATGGAAGACAGGAGGAAGGGATTTGAAATGAATCAGTTGTATTTATCAATCTGATGAAAGCCTATATTAAGGAAAAGACAGAGACTTTTCCAGGATAAATCATGTTTCTGAATTCAGTACAGAAGACGAAGGGCTCTTTCTTGCATTGACAATGGCCTTTGAACTCTAATTCTTCTGCTCACACTCCATAATAGAGTTGGCTTTAGTGATGGGAAATTTGGCTTGTCTTGAATTGCTGGAAATAAAAAAAAGTTCAAATGAGACTCTTCTTAGAGAGGACTTTCTTTTACCAGTCACAACCTTGTTTCCAGAGAAGAACTCCAGGACAGTATATGATTGTTATGAGGTATAGAGCAGACTGAAGGGGCCACTTGTCTTTTGCTCCAATCCAGTTTGGTTGGTTGGAGCATTTCATTTCTTTGGCTTGTTTAGCAGGCCTGTATTTCTCTTCAGTCAAATGGGGGCCCTGTTTTATTCTAAAGTCAAGTATTATCCTAACTCATTTTCAGTGATTAGGTCTGTTCTTCCTTCTAGCTCAATACTTCGCATGGAGGTTAACGTTAACTGTTTTATTGCCAGCACAGATTCCCAACATGTGAATTAGAGAGCAGCTGTTTGCCCCTGGAGCCCCTGGACCCAAAGGCTCTATATTGGCTTTCTTTATTACTTGATCAGCACCGTCACTAATGCAAATCTATCCCCCATGCGAGGAGCAGCATTAATTTTATGTTGTTTACGTACTCTTGCCATAAGGTTAAGCAATTCCTACTATTAAGCCTGATGAAATTGCATTACCTTAATGAAATGCACTTTACTGATAAAGAAGAATGTCACTTTCACAAGTGGAAGCACTGTTAGCAAATTTTTACGAGAGAATTCCCAAAATCATATCTTAATTGCTTGGACAGCTGTGTAGTTTACATAACGAGCAAACAATGCCAAGGTTTTTTATTTCCTTTGTCAGCTGTACTGGATGTTAGTATGCATGGTGGACCTTTTTTGGGCCTTTTATTACTTGATTGCAAATCATTCTTCATTGTTGCCCAAATTTATGGAAGGACATTGCTCCCTGAGGTGCCGTTTCCTTTCAGGTCTGTAACTGAACATGACTGATGGCACCAGAGTAACAGTTGCTTATTACTGCGTTCACTGAGCTGTGATTGCTCCAATACTTTATGTTGGCAGATGTGTTTCCCTAGGAACAGCATCTCTGAGACAGAGGTCATTGATCAAACCCCCTCTGGCTGTTCCATTATGTGCAAATTATTGCTAAAAGCAGAGAGGCTGTAAGGGAGGTGGCGTGTGCTCATTGCAGATATCAGGGAGGGAAGTCCAAGGGAAAAAAAACAGGCAAGCTTAATGAAGCAGAGAAAGATTCCATCTAAACTGGAACAATGTTTTTACAATGTGAATTAATAGGGAAAAAGGGGAAACTAAGTGACTTTGAAAGACACACAGTGGGAGAAGAGACAGGCTATATCATCCTGGGGCAATTTGTAAAATTGGGCTGGTCAACAGTATCTTTGGCTGCTCTTGAGACTGGAAGGGGGCATGTGTGTGGGCTGCACTCAGAGTACTGTTGTCCTAATTGTGTAAAGATTAAGACAGATAAGTGGCCAATATGGAACATTCTCTTCAGTCCATTTCTGGCCAAATATTTAGGAAATGCTGGAGACATACAGGGGAATTATACAGATGTTCTCTCTGTGCCCCCACTTCTCAGGGCAGGGAAAGTGCTCATGGATTGACGGATAAATGGGAAGCACTTATATGTAGATGATCCTGTGTTCTCAGGCCTGGTTGAATGGGACTTAGTTTCCTGCTCAGCTGCAGTGGCAGTTCTTTCCAGCAGGTTTCTCTTTCACAAAAGATAGACAGTCCCCCATTTGGGTGTCTCTGTCCTTTGCTACCTTCAGTGAGACTATGGGATGGCTTAGAAAGCATGCTGCCTTCACTTTCAGTACCACGCTTTCCTAGCCATAGACAACCACTTCGTTTTTCATGCCAACTTGCTTTTTAGTGTTGGCAAGGTTCACCTTTTCATTCCTGAAGTTCTCCTCGCCTGTAACATCTTTTGTAATATGGAACCATATGCTTCCTTAGGACCTAAACCGCTAACTTGACAAATGGTAGAAACTTCCCAAATAATAGATGCTAGTTCTTGAGATATTGATGTAGCCTTTCTGATATTGTTAGAGTCTCTCCTAAATATTTTATTTACTCTCAGGGTTACTTGATGCAACTCCATCATAACCTCCAAAGAAAGATGAAGAGGAATATAAAAGTTCTTTACTGGCATCCATGATGAGTACTGGAAGGTCAGGCAGAGTTTTGTGAAGTGACTACTAATGTTCTCTATTGTTGGCAGGCAGACTTGACACCCCTTTTCTCCAGTGATGGTTATGGTCAGAGTGATGAAGATATACACTTTTAACAAAAAAATGCTTGTCAAAAAGAAGAAAAAGCATGACTCTCAGGCATATATGAAATGAATACATTGCAGAGATTTTATTGAATTAATTAATCAAGTGAGGGAACTAGTAAGATGTTAGGATCATTTTAAAGGAGAATCCATAGGACAGATACATTTTTGGATTAGAAATACTGTTGAAATGAAATTATAAATGCATTGGGGGATTTAAATTAATTTGCATAGTTTTAAACAGTAATTGTTTGCATTGCTATTAGTTTCTAAATGTTAAGTTTAATCTCTAAGACTTACAAAGAGACTGGTTGGTCAAAAGCAAAAGCACCCAAAAGAAAGAGAGAATCAACCCAAATTATTAAAATTAATTAAATTATTAAAATCAGAAATAAAAAGGAGACTTCACTACAGACAGTGTGGGAAATTCAGAGGATCATCAGAACCTATTTTGAAAATTTATATTCCAATAAACTGGAAAACATGGAAGAAATCAACAGATTTCTAGACACATGCTACCTACCTAAATTGAACCAAAAATATATAGGAAACCTAAACTGATCAATAGCAAGCAAAGAGATAGAAACAACAATAAAAATCCTGCCATCAAAGAGAAGCCCACGTCTAGATGGATTTCCAGCTGAATTCTACAAAACTTTTAGAGAAAAACTAAACCCACTACTTCAAAAGTTATTCCATACAACTAAAAGAGATGGAATTCTTCCAAATTCCTTCAATGAGGCCAGTTTCACCTTAATACCAAAACCAAATAAAGATACCTCAAGAAAAGAAAATAATAGACCAATATCATTGATGAACATAGATGCAAAAATTTTAAGCAAAATACTAGCCATACACATTCAAAACCACATTAAGAAAATTGTACACCATAACCAAGTCAATTTCATCCCAGGAAAGCAAGACTGGTTCAACATATGCAAATCAATACATGTTATTCACCACATGAATAGAATTAAGGACAGAAATCACATGGTAATCTCAATAAATACTGAAAAAATTTGAAAAAATCCAACACCTATTCATGTTAAAACACTGCAGAAAATTGGAAATAGAAGGAACATACCTCAACATTAAGGCAGTATACAATAAACCCAAAGCCAACATCATATTGAACTGGGAAAAACTGCAGGAATTCCTTTTAAAATCAGGAACATGACAAGGGTGCCCACTATGACCACTCCTTTTCAATATAGTCCTTAAGATTCTTGCTAGAGCAATAAAACAAGAGAAGGATATCAAAGGAATTGAAGTAGAAAAAGAAGAAATAAAATTATCTTTATATGCAGATGACATGATTCTATATTTAGAAGACCCAAAAAACTCAACCAAAAGACTACTAGAGCTGATTAACAAATCCAGCCAAATAGTGGGATACAAAATCAACTAAAAAAATCAGTAGCTTTTCTATATGACAACCATGAATCCACTGAGAAAGAAATCCAGAAAACAATTCCATTCACAATAACCTCAAAACCAATAAAACACCTAGTAATAAACCCAACCTAGAGGGTAAAAGACCACTACAATAAATTATAGTAAATTTTAATAAATTATAAAGCACTAAAGAAAGAAATTGAGGATTTTAGAAGATGGAAAGATCTCCCTTGATCTTGGATAGGCAGAATAAATATTATCAAAATAGCCATTCCACCAAAAATGACCTACAGAGTCAATGCAATCCTTATCAATCAAAATATCAATTCCATTCTTCAAAGATTTAGAAAAATCAGTCATAAATTTCATATAGAGAAACAAAAGACCCAAAATAGCTGCAGCAATTCTCAGCAATAAGAACCATGCAGGAGGCATCACAATTCCTGACTTTAAATTATGCTATAGAGTTATAGTAATAAAACCAGCATGATCTTGGCACAAACACAAACACATAGACCAATGAAACAGAATAGAAGACCCAGAAACAAATCCACACACTGATAGCCAATTGATTTTCTTTCTTCTTTTTTTTTTTTTTTTGGCGGTACTGGGGATTGAACTTAGGGGCATTCTACCTCCAAGCTACCCCAGCCCTATTTTTTATTCTTTATTTTGAAACCGAGTCTCATTAAGTTGCGGAGTGCCTCACTAGGTAGCTGAGGCTGGCCTCGAACCCGGATCCTCCGGTCTCAGCCTCCTGAATGCTGGGATTACAAGCGTGCGCCACCACGCCCGCCTTTTCAACAAAGGTGCCTGAGACATACATTGGAGAAAAGACAGGTTTTTCAACAAACAGTGTTGGGAAAACTGGTTATCCAGCTGTAGAAAAATGGAACTAAATCCTTACCTCTCACCTTGCCCAGGAGTCAACTCAAGATGGATCAAAGACCTGGAAGTTAGACCAGAGTCTGTGAAGCTACTAGAGGACGGCATAGGTCCAATACTCCAACATATCAGCACAGGTAGAGACTTCCTCAGCAAGACCCACAAAGCTCAGGAAATTAAAACAAGAATTATTAAGAGGGATGGCATTAAACTAGTTTAATGTTTCTGTTCATCAAAGGAAGCCATCAAGAGTCTAAAGAGAAAGCCTACAGAAAGGCAGAAGATCTTTTTCAGCTATCCCTCTGATAGAGGACTACTATCTGGAATATACAAACAACTCAAATGATTTTATACAAAAAAAAAAAAAACTCAATCAAGAAGTGGGAAATTGAACTGAGTAGACACTTCACAAAAGAAGATAAAAATGGCCAATAATTACAAGAAAAAATGTTCAACATCATTAGCAATCAGGAAATTGCAAATCAAAACTACACTGAAATTCCATCTAACGCCAATCAGAATAGCCATCATCAAGAAGTCAAAAAAACAATAAATGTTGGTGGGGATATGGGGAAATTTGAACTCTTCTATATTGTTGGCAGGATTGCAAATTAGTTCAGCTGCTCTGGAGATCACTGAGGAGATTCCTCAGAAAACTGAGAATGGATCTACCATCTGATCCAGCTATACCACTTCTGGGTATCTTTACAAAGGGACTGAAATCAGAGAACTACAGTAATATATGTATACCCATGTTCATAGCCGCATAATTTACAATAGCCAAATTATGGAACCAACCTACGTGTCCATCAACAGATGAATGGATTACACAATTATAGGACATAGACATAATAGAATTATACTCAGCAATACCGAAGAAGGGGAGGGAGAGGAATGAGGTCCATTAATAGAATTATTACCATTGACTATGTGTACATATGTGAAAATACCAATGTTAATCTCAGTACTTTGTATTGGGAAGGGGGGATAGGAAGGTGGGGGAGGGGGCCCACCAAGTACTGTGTGCATGTATGTCACTGTCAATATGATTTACATTATTATGTGAGACTATAATGCATCAATTAAAAAAGAATATTAAAAAAAGAATACTGGAGCAGGAGCAAGGCAAGGTGCAGGGCAAGGTGGGGCATGCTTATAATCCCAGTACTTGGGAGGCTGAGACAAGAGGATTGCAGGCTTGAGGACAACCTCAGCAACTTAGTGAGACCCTCAGCAACCTAGAGAGACCTTACTCTGTTTCAAAATAAAAAAAAAATAAAAAAGCTGAGGGAGCAGCTCAGAGGTACAATGCCCTTGAATTCAATCCCCAATAACAACAACAACAAAAAGATACTAGTCATCTAGATGATTTTGTAGAAAATTTCTCAATTTGAATGTGTCCAGTACTTCCTCATGATTAAATTCTGGTTATATATTTTTGACAAGAACATCAGAGAATCAGAGAAGTGAGCTTATGCTGTTTTCAGCACATTGTAGAAAAAGGCATATTATGTAAATAAGTCTAATTATTGGTAGTGCTTCCTTGGATGACTTAAGGTGGTGTCTGCCAGGTTTTTCTACCACAAAGCTATTATTTTTAACTTTGTCACTGCTATGATTTGAATGTGCTCCCCAAATTCGTGTGTTGGGGGCTTGATCCTTAATGCAGCAGTGTTGCAGTGTTCTTATGATACAGCACAAAAGCCATCACAAGACATCACCCCTGCATCTTTGGACTTCCCAGCATTCAGAGCCATGAGCTAAATAAACTTACCTTCTTACAAGTGACTTAGTCTATGATATTCTGTTGTAGCAACATGACTAGAACTAAGATGGTAATTAATAAGTGTTTTATGGTGAGACACTTTGAGATTATGCATGTTCTTATCACAAGATCATAATATTTTCACTGATAGTTTAGCATGTTATTATTATTATCATTATTACTATTATTATTAGTCTGAAACAATTATGACTATGCTGTTTGCCGGATAGTGGTATTCTATTTCCATGATCATTTACATTTATTAATTAGGTTTCAACTGTTAGGAAGAGCTTTCCCTCCCCCCTCAATTATTTATTTATATTATATGGATCATATATATTTATTTTATTCTGTGGGTTATAATGCACTACTGACATCATTTAATTTTTTGCTGAAATTATCCTAGATTTGGCCAATGGGAGGTCCTTGGAAATTTTTTTGCATCTATTATAATTTAAGCATTTTCTTATTTTCTGGTACCACATGGTATTTTAGGCTAATCCTCCTACTTTCCGTGCCCCAGCCCTGGAATCAGGCTTTCCCTGGGATGATGATGATGATGATGATAATGAATATTATTATTGTTGTTATTGTTGTTGAAGAATGGCTTTTTTAAAAAATTTTTTATTGTAGTAATTCGTGCAATATAGTATACATCTTTGTTAAGTACGAGTTGTTGACAACATATTTGCACACAGTTCTCATTTGACCCTTTCCCCAATTCCCACCCCAATCCCCTCCCCTTCCCTCCCCCTCAGGTTCACTTCGGTGAGTGACCTTGATATGATTGTGTAATTACATCATGTGCTTTAGGGCGTC
>PVLC010015827.1:0-36720 GCA_004027655.1 Graphiurus murinus
GAAACCGAGTCTCACTAAGTTGCGGAGTGCCTCACTAGGTAGCTGAGGCTGGCTGCGAACCCGGATCCTCCGGTCTCAGCCTCCCGAATGCTGGGATTACAAGCGTGCGCCACCACGCCCGGCTTCCGTCTGCTCTTAAGTGGACATTTGTGCCTGAGCACCCCTGGAAAGAGAGGCCCGGGTTAGAAAAAGGAGGCTCTGGCGCCCACATAGGGCCCGGGGACTGGTCGCCAGACCCTTGACCTGCCTCCGGCTGGACAGGCCAGCAGTTCCTGACCGCAGCCCGGCCTCTGACCCTGTGGCACTGCCCTCCGGGGCTGCCACTGGTGAACCAGGGCCCCAGGGTGTGGCCCGTGCGCAGCCTCCCTGATCTGCCCAGCTCCTTCCCCGGTCACCGAGACCCTTCTGTGCTCCCCAGGAATGCGCCCCTGGCTATTACCGGGACATCAAAGGTCTCTTTCTGGGCCGATGTGTCCCCTGTCAGTGCCACGGCCATTCGGACCGCTGCCTCCCCGGCTCCGGCGTCTGCGTGGTGAGTCGGGCCCAGCGGGGGAATGGGCAGTACCCGGGGCCTTGGGGGCTGTGGTTCTGGGTAAACAGAGGCCCCGGCAGGGCAAGGTGGGATGGTCCTCCATCACGAGCACTGACCGTCCACTCTGCCCCAGGGCTGTCAGCACAACACAGAGGGAGACCACTGTGAACGCTGCCAGGCCGGCTTTGTGAGCAGCGCGCCCGAGGACCCCGCTGCCCCCTGTGTCAGCTGTCCCTGCCCCCTGGCAGTGCCATCCAACAAGTAAGTCCATGCCAGCCCCTCCGCAGCCCCCTTCCCTTCCCTTCCCCTCCTTCCGGCTGCTGGGGGGGGTCACCCTGCCCTCCGGAGGCCCAGGGCCGAGGGGCTGAGCTGTGGGCAGGGATTCCACCCTGGTACCGGTCGCCAACCCCCCTCCTGTCCTTACAGCTTCGCAGAAGGCTGTGTCCTGCGTGGCGGCCTTACCCAGTGCCTCTGTAAACCTGGTTACGCGGGCACCTCCTGCGAGCGGTGAGTGGGCGGCTCCGGCCTGGCGCAGACCTGCCTGTGGGGGGGGGCGGGGGGCCCAGGACACGGACCAGCCCTCTCTTCACCACCCCAGGTGCGCGCCCGGCTTCTTCGGGAACCCTCTGGTGCTGGGCAGCTCATGCCAGCCCTGTGACTGCAGCGGCAACGGGGACCCCAACATGATCTTCAGCGACTGTGACCCCCTGACCGGCGCCTGTCGCGGCTGCCTGCGCCACACCACGGGCCCCCACTGCGAGAGCTGCGCCCCCGGCTTCTATGGCAACGCCCTGCTGCCCGGCAACTGCACCCGTAGGCACGGGGCTGGGGCGCTGGTGTAGTACCCCAGAAACGGGCTGTGTGCCAGTGCTGGGGCCCAACCGGGCTGGTGGTCAGGTCTTCCCGGTCCACTTCGCGGTCAGACCCCCAACCCCACGGTCCACCTGCACCCGATCAGGGCAGGCAGGCTGGGGCGGGCGGCAGGCCAAGGGGCCAGCCTGACCAGTGAGCTGGCAGCCGTGGGGGCTGAGCAGCCGGGGCCCCGTGGTGGAGAAGGCAGTGGACGGGCCTGCCTGGGGTTGGTAAGGGGCTCCTGGGACATGGGGCCTGGGGGTGGAGGTCACAGTCCCCTTTCTGCAGGGTGTGACTGCTCCTCGTGCGGGACGGAGGCCTGCGACCCCCAGAGCGGGCGCTGCCTGTGCAAGGCAGGAGTGACTGGGCAGCGCTGTGACCAGTGTCAGGTAGGACTTCGGGGAGGGGCGGGGCCTGATCTTGTCTGGAGGGGTAGGGCCTGGTCTGGTCAGGAGGGGCGGGGCCTGGTCTGGTCAGGAGGGGCGGGGCTAGAGGGTGGGGCCTGGGGCTGGCCTAAAGGGGTGGAGCTTGGAGCTGGCCTAGAGGGCGGGGCCATGACCACAGCCTGTGCTCACAGGATGGATACTTTGGCTTCGAGAGCTGTCAGGGATGCCACCCTTGCACCTGTGGACCGGCCGCAGAAGGCTCCAAGTGCCACCCCCAGAGCGGGCAGTGCCAGTGCCCACCGGGGGCCGGGGGGCTCCAGTGCCGCGAGTGTGCCCCTGGCCACTGGGGGCGTCCAGAGCAGGGCTGCAGGCGTGAGTATGGGGCACAGGGAGCGACTCGCACCCTGAGGCCCGCGGGGCCGCCTTCACCCTGACCGTCTCTCCACAGGCTGCCAGTGCCCCGGGGGCCACTGTGACCCGCACACGGGCCGCTGCACCTGCCCCCCGGGGCTCAGCGGGGAGCGCTGCGACACCTGCAGCCAGCAGCACCAGGTGCCCGTGCCGGGCGGGCCCGGGGGCCACGGCGTCCACTGTGAAGGTGCGCCCCGTGCTGGGCCCCTCTCCTGTCTGGTCCTCACCCTTCCAACTCCCGGGCAGAGCGGGGGTCCCAGCCCTGTGCTGCCCTGGCGACCCCTCCTCCCCAGGTGGCCCCAGCTGGCTGTCGTGTTTCCCCAAGGGACTCTGCTTCTGCTTATGTTGACCCCGTGACTCTGCTGACCTCACAACCACCCCTGACCACAAAGTCACTGGTTCTAGCACTGACCCCCGCATCCCTGGACACTGCCCAGTGAAGCACTTGCCACCCTCAGGCCAGCTTCCTGGCACCCACGTAGGCCCCTCCTGACCTCCTGGCTCCTCATGGCCTCCGGGCAACCTGGGACCCCGTGCTGACCTCTGACACTCTTAGCCTAGCCCGGTCTCTCATGCCACTCCACGACCTCTGTGTCTACCCCGAGATCTCTCTCGTAACCTTGTGACTCTACGTTGACGCCTGACCCTGGCCCCGAGCTTGTCATCCCCCCATCATCCATGCCCCTGGCTCAGGTTCCCGTCGAGCCTGTGCTGACCACGACTCTCCCAGACCCCGTGACCCTGCCATGATCCCGTTCTCTCCACTGATCTGGGCCCCCTAACTGGCCCGTGCCCGCCGTGCTGACCCCGTGACCCCGCTTCACCCTTGCTGCCCGCAGTGTGTGACCACTGTGTGGTCCTGCTCCTGGACGACCTGGAGCGGGCTGGCGCCCTCCTCCCCGCCATCCGGGAGCAGCTGCGAGATGTCAACACCAGCTCAGTGGCCTGGGCCCAGCTACACAGGCTGACCGCCTCCATCGCCGACCTCCAGGTACCCGGCACCCCGCCGCCCCCCTCCACCTGGGGGGACAGGCGCCCCCTCCCCTGTCCACCCCTGCAGGGCGGGCGCCCACCTCCCGCTTCCCGCAGAGCCAGCTCCGGAGCCCAGCGGGGCCCCCCCAGGAGACGGCACAGCGGCTGCAGATCCTGGAGCAGCAGAGCACGAGTCTTGGGCAGGATGCACAGCGGCTAGACAGCCAGGCAGGACCCTGGAGACCCCCACCCCGAGCCCCCAGGGGGTGCCCCCACTGAGAGCCCCTCACCCCTGGGAGCCCCCAGGAAACTCCTTCCCCAGAAGCCCTGGGACCCTCGGGCACTCCCTCACTGCCTGGCTGTCCTGGACCCCGGGCCCTCTTGTCACCCCTGCCCAGGCCCCAGTTGCCCCCACCACAGGGCCGTGGACTGAAGGAGGCTGTACCCACAGGCCGCGGGGGCCCGAGACCGGGCGGGCCAGCTGCTGGACAGCACCGAGACCACCCTGGGCCGGGCACAGAAGCTGCTGGTGACCATCCGGGCTATGGACCACACCCTGAGCGGTAGGCTGGAGCCCAGCGTGGAGGATGCTCGGGCCCCAGAGCAGGGAGGGCGGCCTGGGGTGGGCTTTGAGTCTGTGTTCAGATGGGGAGTGGGGGGTGGCCAGGAGAGCTGAGGAGCCCGAGTGGCCGGGGCACAGGACAGGTGGACCCACAAGACGGGCCCGCCATCAGGCAGCCTCCCTGGGGAATGCTTGTGGGCATTTGACCAAACTTGAGATCTGTGCCCAAGGAAAAGACGGGGTTCCATGAGCTCTCCCAAGTGGGGTGTTATAAGTAAAATTTCAGTGGAAGCTGGGCGTGGTGGCACACGCTTGTAATCCTAGGACTTGGGAGGCTGAGACAGGAGGATCGCAGGTTCTTGGCCAGCCTCAGCTACTTAGCGAGGCCCTGTTTCAAAATAAAGAATAAAAAAAAAAGGGCTATGAATGTAGCTTGGAGGTAGAATGCCCCTGGGTTCAATCCCCAGCACTACAAAAACAAAAACAACAACAAAAACATTCAAAATAAAAAATCAGCCGGACATGGTGGCGCACACTTGTAATCCTAGTACTTGGGAGGCTGAGACTGGAGGATCTAGGTTCATGAGACCAGCCTCAGCTACTTAGTGAGGCCCTCCACAACTTAGTGAGACCCTGTTTCAAAATAAAGAATAAAAAATAGGGCTATGGGGGTATAGCTCAGAGGTAGACTGCCCCTGGATTCAATCCCCAGTACTGGAAAAAGAAAAAAAAAAATTCAACTGGGCAATGCCTGATGAGCAGGAGCCAGCCGTGAAGAGCGGCAGGGGGGACGGGGAGGAGGCCAGCAAGCTGGCTGGCGACTGTGCCCGGGGACACTGCACGAGAGGAAGGGCAGAGCAAGCAGGTGGCCGTGGCCTGGAGGCCCGGGGCCCCGGGTACCAGCTACTGTGCTTGGCTTACACGTGGAGGCCTGCTGTAAAAATGCCCCCCGGCAAGGAGTGCGGAGGTTCTTTAGGCCTGGAAGTCGGGGAGTGGAGTTGTGCCTGGCAGCAGGCCAGCCCCAGGCCAGCCCCAGGCCCTGATGCCTCCCACCCCCGCAGAGCTGGCATCCCAGATGGGCCGCCTGTCGCCGTCCAACGCCTCGGCCCCGTCGGGTGAACAGCTGCGACAGACGCTGGCGGAGGTGGACCGCCTCCTCCGGGAGATGCGGGCCCGTGACCTGGGGGCCCCGCGGGTGGTGGCGGAGACTGAGCTGGCCGAGGCGCAGAGGCGTGAGTCCGTGGGCTGGGAAGGGGCTGGAGCACGGTCTGGAACCCTGGGGCTGAGGTCGGCGTAGCACCGGGTCTGCTGCAGAGGGGCACAGCGGGGCTGGGTAGGCCCTAGGCAGGACAGGGGCCACAGAGGGCTGTGGCTGCCAGGGTGACGGCCCTGTTCCCTGGTGTTGGCCAGTGCTGGCCCGCGTGCAGGAGGAGCTGGCCACCCGCCTGGAGGAGAACCAGGCACTGGCCACCCGTACCCGAGAACGGCTGGCCCAGCACGAGGCGGGCCTCATGGACCTGCGTGAGGCCCTCAACCGGGCAGTGGACGCCACCCGTGAGGCCGAGGAACTCAACAGTCGCAATCAGGAGCGCCTGGAGGAAGCCCTGGTGAGGGGCCCCCCTCCTTCACCAAGAGCCCCTGGAGGAAGCCCTGGTGAGGGGCCCCCCTCCTTCACCAAGACCCCCCTTCGAAGGCCCATCACATCTTTAATCTCCCCATCTTCTCCTTTAGCAACGGAAGCAGGAGCTGTCCCAGGACAATGCTACCCTGCAGGCCACCCTGCAGGCCGCCCGCCACACCCTGGCCCGTGTCTCTGAGCTTCTGCAAGGCATGGACCAGGCCAAGGAGGTGCGTGCCGCCGTACCTGCTCACAGGCCCTTCCCGGCCAGCTCCCCTGCCCAACCCCTGCCCACAGCTGTTTGGACGGTGAGGAGAGGCCAGCAAGGGGCCCCCACTAAGCCCGCCCGCCCGCAGGACCTGGAGCGCCTGGCTGCCAGCCTGGACGGAGCCCGAGTGCCGCTGCTGCAGAAGATGCAAGCCTTCTCCCCCGCCAGCAGCAAGGTGGACTTGGTGGAGGCCGCCGAGGCCCACGCGCAGCAGCTGGACCTGCTGGCACTCAACCTGTCCAGGTGAGGGTCCACCCTGGGGATGCCATCGGGCCTGGACGGGGCAGCTGGTCTGGGGGCCCTCTGGAGGAAGCAGCCATCCTCCCCTAAGGGGCCAGGCCTTGCTCAACTCCATGGGAAGTTGGGCCGGCCTGGCAGGAGAGGCACACTTGGAAGGCAGAGGGGTGGGGTCCAGGCGGAGGCTGGGCCTCATGGGAGGCTGGTCCAGCTCCTGCGATGGCCGGGGCCTGGAGCCAGGCTTGAGGGGCGTGGCACCCCTCGACACGCCCCTTGACCTCCCTACCTCCCGCCACAGCATCATCTTCGGCATCAACCAGGACCGCTTCATCCAGAGGGCCGTGGAGGCCTCCAGCGCCTACAGCAGCATCCTGGGAGCCGTGCAGGCCGCCGAGGAGGCCGCCGGCCAGGCGCTGCAGCAGGCCAGCCGCACCTGGGAGGCGAGTCCCTTCCCCCCCACCCTCCCCCTGAGCCCGGCAGGGCCCCGGCCGGTGTGAGCCGTGACCTGTCCTCCTGTCTGCAGATGGTGGTGCGCCGGGGACTGGCCGCCCGAGCCCAGCAGCTGCTGGCCAACAGCAGTGCCCTAGAAGAGGCCGTCCTGGGGCAGCAGCGGAAGCTGGGCCTCGGTGAGGACGGGGCCCAGTGGGGACAGTCAGGCCCTTTAGGGGCCTTCGGCGGGTTTGTGGCTGGTTCTGGTGGGATTCAGGGTGGAATTGAGCAGGCTTTGGAAGCAGCTGTCCACCCCCCCACCTTGGTGTTGCCCAGCGTCTGGATGTCTGTCCATCTGTGTACACGTGGCCTTGGTTGTCTCGGGGTCAGGAGGGCGGGGGGATCCTGGGAGGCCGCCCAACACTGAAGCCACCTGTTCCACAGCACGGGAAACCCTGCAGGGCGCCAGGACCCAGCTCCATGATGTCCAGGCCAGGAAGGACCAGCTGGTGGCCCGAATCCGAGAGGCGCAGGCCATGCTGGCCATGGACACAGGTAAGTGGAGGCCCGTCCCTGCCCTCGCTCACCGCTCCTTTGCGCCCAGGGTGCACGGGCACCTGGCCTGAGGCGTCACCAGCCAGCTGGCAGTAGACCTCTGCAATGGCGGGCGGGCCACACCTGTGCCATCCATCACACCTGATGGTCACCTGTTGCTGGCCAGCCCTGCAGTTGAGGAGGCTCCTGGGTGGGCGGCACACGGCTGGACGCCAACGCCCAGCAGGGACACGGACGCCCGGCACAATGGCCCGGTTACTCAGTGCAGGGGAGCAGGCCAGGGAGGCGCTTTGGACAGCAGCAAAGGGCGGGTGGGCTTTGGAGGAGAAGGGTGTTCGAGTGTGTCCTTGGGGAGCCTCCCTGTCCATGGGAAGGGTGTCCCAGAGAGAGAACGGCAGTCAGTGAACATGGCGGCCAAGGTGGGGCCAAGGGCTGGGGAAGGCCTTGGTGGTGAGGACCCCAGCTGCTGCTGGAAGAGGGTTTAGAGCAGGGAGAGCAGGTCAGGGCCCCCGTGGCTGCTGACCAGCCCGTGCACGCCTGGCCTGCGACCTCCAAGGCCTGGGTGGGGCCTGGGTGATGATGGCGCCCAGGCGGGGCACCCAGGGTCCCTTTGGGCCGTGCTGAGCTGCAGGGTAGGCGGGGCCCAGAGTCCCCAGGGGTGTCCCAGCGGTCCTCGCCTGGACCCGCACGCATGCCCCTCTGCAGACGAGACAAGTGCAAAGATCGCTCACGCCAAGGCCGTAGCTGCCGAAGCCCAGGACACGGCCGCCCGCGTGCAGTCCCGGCTTCGGGACATGCAGGGGAACCTGGAGCGGTGGCAGGGCCAGTTTGGAGGACTGCAGGGCCAGGACCTGGGCCAGGCGGTGCTGGACGCAGGCCGCTCGGGTGAGTGGCCGTCCCTGGCGCTCCTCGCGGGGAGGCTGGGAGAGGGGGGAGGCGCGCTCACACACTCACACCTGCCGCCCGCCAGTGTCCACCCTGGAGAAGACGCTGCCGCAGCTGCTGGCCAAGCTGAGCCTCCTGGAGAACCGCGGCGCGCACAACGCCAGCCTGGCCCTGTCCGCCAGCATCGGCCGCGTGCGGGAGCTCATCGCCCAGGCCCGGGGGGCGGCCAGCAAGGTGGGTGGCAGTCCCAAGGGATGGCGGGTGTCTGGGGGACCAGGCGGCGAGTGCTGAGGCACCCGTGTCCCCCAGGTTAAGGTACCCATGAAGTTCAACGGGCGCTCGGGCGTGCAACTGCGGGCCCCGCGGGACCTGGCCGACCTCGCGGCCTACACGGCCCTCAAGTTTTACCTGCAGAGCTCGGAGCCGGCGCCTCTGCCCGGGCAGGTCGCCGGGGACCGCTTCGTGCTGTACATGGGCAGCCGCCAGGTACGGGGCGGGGGATGGGAGGAGAGAGCCGCGGGTGGCAAGCTCGGAAGCGGGGGAGCCTGGTCCCAGTCCCGGCTGCCTTCTCGCCCGCTGCTGCCTCAGGCCACGGGGGACTACATGGGCGTGGCGCTGCGCAACCAGAAGGTGCACTGGGTGTACCGGCTCGGGGAGGCCGGCCCCGCAACCCTGAGCATCGAGGAGAACATCGGAGAGGAATTCGCCACCGTCAGCATTGACAGGTGGGAGGCGGCGAGGGCGGCCGGGCGCCCCCAGCTGCTGGGCCTGCGTCTGGGCCTCACACCCCCCCCCCGCCTCTGCCCTCAGGACCCTCCAGTTCGGCCACATGTCGGTGACAATGGAGAACCAGGTGGTCCAAGAGACCAAAGGGGACACGGTGGCCCCGGGAATGGAAGGGCTGCTCAGCCTGCGGCCCAGCGACTTTGTCTTCTACGTGGGGGGCTACCCCAGCAACTTCACGGTGAGCCTCGGAGCGAGAGGGCCGCCCTAACCCCTCTTCTCGGTGTCTAGCCTCAGTCCAACCTGCTGTGCCTGAATTCCCGCCCGTCTCTCCTGGTTGGCGAGGCCCTGACGGTCCCCTGTCCCCACAGCCCCCCGCCCCGCTCCGCTTCCCTGGCTACCGGGGCTGCATCGAGATGGACACGCTGAACGAGCAGGTGCTCAGTCTCTACAACTTCGAGAGGACCTTCCTGCTGGACACGGCTGTGGACAAGCCCTGCGCCCGGTAGCGTGCTGTGCCCCGCCCGCCCCGCCTGCACCCCGCCCCGGCGCCCCACTATCCTGACACCTCTGACCTGCAGCTCCAAGTCTACCGGGGACCCGTGGCTCACCGACGGCTCCTACCTGGACGGCACCGGCTTTGCCCGCATCAGCTTTGAGAGGCAGTTCAGCCACACAAAGCGCTTTGACCAGGAGCTGCGGCTCGTGTCCTACAATGGGATCATCTTCTTCCTGAAGCACCAGGCACGGCCCCGCCCCCCGGCCCCGCCCCTCGACCTGCCCCTCCCCACCCCGCGCTGACCAGTCCCTTGCCCCTGCCCCTCCCGTCCCCCCAGAGCCAGTTCCTGTGCCTGGCGGTGCGAGAAGGCAGCCTCGTGCTCCTCTACGACTTCGGTGCCGGCCTGAAGGAGGCCGTCCCGCTGCAGCCGCCCCCGCCCCTGACGGCGTCCAGCAAGGCGGTGAGACCAGGGTGACCGGGCCGGGGAGGGCCGGGAGGACGCGGCTCCCGCTGAAGCCCTCCGCCCCCGCCCTCCAGATCCAGGTGTTCCTGCTGGCCGGCAACCGCAAGCGCCTGCTGGTGCGCGTGGAGAGGGCCACCGTGTTCAGCGTGGAGCAGGACAATGACCTGGAGCTGGCCGACGCTTACTACCTGGGCGGGGTGCCACCCGGGCAGCTGCCCCCGAGGTGAGCTGCGCGCGGGCGGGTGGGCCCCGGGCACCCTCGGAGGGGCCCCGAGACCTGACCCCCGTGCCCCGCAGCCTGCAGCGGCTCTTCCCCTCTGGGGGCTCCATTCGCGGCTGCGTCAAGGGGATCAAGGCTCTGGGCAAGTACGTGGACCTCAAGAGGCTGAACACCACGGGCGTGAGCTTCGGCTGCACTGCCGACCTGCTGGTGAGGCAGCTCTCCCCCCACCCCGCCGCGCCCGGCAGCACCCACCCGCTCCCGGCGTGCAGGCGCTCAGGACTCCCTCCCGCAGGTGGGCCGCACCATGACTTTCCACGGCCACGGCTTCCTGCCTCTGGCGCTCCCCGACGTGGCGCCCCTCACCGGCAGCGTCTACTCCGGCTTTGGCTTCCGCAGTGCCCAGGACAACAGCCTGCTCTACTACCGCGACTCGCCGGTGAGCCGCTGCGCCCTGCCCCATGGCCTCCCCGTGGGCCCTGGGCTGCCCCTGGGTGCCCGCTCCCCCCGCTGTGGTGATGGTTTGGGGACTCGGGAAGAGTGTGGGCTCCTGACCTGGCCGACTCACCTGTCACTGTCCCCAGGACGGGCTCTGCCAGGTGTCCCTGCAGCAGGGCCACGTGACACTTCAGCTCATGGGGACAGAGGTGAAGACGCGCGGGGTCTTTGCCGACGGCGGCCCCCACTACGTTGCCTTTTACCGCAACACCACAGGGTGAGCCCCCCACGCCCCGCCTCTCTCCTGCCTGACCTCTGCCTTCTGCAGCGGCAGAGCTGGCCAAACACTGCCTCCCGCTCCCAGGGTCTGGCTCTATGTGGATGATCAGCTGCAGCAGATGAAGCAGCTCCGGGGGGCGCCTGGGTCGCAGCTGCCGCCCGAGGGCTCCCCTCGGCTCCTCCTGGGAGGCCTGCCCGAGTCCGGCACCTTCCGCAACCTCAGTGGCTGCATTAGCAACGTGTTTGTTCAGCGGTGAGCTGGCGGGCGCGGGGGGGGGGGGGGGGGGTCCCGGCTGTGTCCCTGCCCCCGCTGAGGCTGACACGCCGCCTGCCTGTCGTCCCTCCGCAGGCTGCAGGGGCCGCAGCGCGTGTTCGACCTGCAGCAGAACGTGGGCGGCGTCAACGTGAGCACCGGCTGTGAGCTGGCCTCAGGGCAGAGACCGCAAGGGCTGCGGGCCGCTGTGCGGAAGGTAGGTGCCCGGGTGGTGTGCAGGCAGTGCTGGGGCTGGTGCGGGGTGCTCCCCAAGCAGGTGGCCCTGCGTCTGTCTTCGTGTCCCCAGGCCTCCCGCCGCAGCCGCCAGCCCAGCCAGGACCACGCCTGCAAGCTGCCCCTGCACCTCAGGACCGTCCGAGGCACCTACCAGTTCGGGGGTCCCTTGCCCAGTCACCTGGAGTTTGCAGGCGTGCTAGCCCCCCACAGGTGAGGTCGGCCAGGAGGGGTGGGCTCAGCGGGCCCCCCAGGAAGGCTGACTCTGTTCCCGGCTTCCAGGTCCCACCTGTCCATGTTCATCCGCCCTCGTGCCCCCCAGGGCCTCCTGCTCCTCGCGGCGCCCCTGACGACCGGCGGGCCCTCCCTGGCGCTCTACCTGAGCCACGGATACTTGGTCGCACAGACGGAAGGCCCCGGGCCCCAACGCCGCACCCAGAGCCGCCAGCGCTCACAGCCTGGCCGGTGGCACAGGGTGAGGGTCTGAGGAGAGGGGACGCTGCAGGGCCCCAGGCGCACAGCTGACCCGTCTCCCCTCCGTCCCCACCCCAGGTGTCTGTGCGCTGGGAGAAGAGTCGGATCCAGCTGGCGATGGACGGGATCCGGGCCTGGAGCCGGGAGGGGCCCCGCCAGCGGGCGGACAGCCCCCAGCCCCACACCCTTTTTGTGGGGGGCCTTCCTGCTGGCAGCCAGCACTCCAAGCTCCCTGTGAGAACTGACTGCCCACCCCGGCCTTGGCCTGACCCTGACGCCCTCCCCAGCAGCCCACCCTGACCCTGGCCGTCTGTCCCACAGGTGTCCACCGGGTTCAGTGGTTGTGTGAAGAGACTGCAGCTGGACGGGCGGCCTCTGGGGGCCCCCACACGGACAGTGGGGGTCACACCCTGCATGGCGGGCCCCCTGGAGGACGGCCTGTTCTTCTCCGGCGGCAGGGCAGTCCTCACTCTAGGTCTGTGGGGCAGGGATGGGGGCTCTGGGAGGCCCGGGCAGGGCGGGGCGGGGCCTCTTCCTCCATTGCGGCCCTCCCCACAGAGCCCCCGGAGGCCACAGTGCGTGAGGTGGGCCTGGAGCTGGAGGTGAGGCCTCTGGCGGCCACCGGCGTCCTCTTCCACCTGGGCCCAGCCCAGGACGCCCCCTACCTGCAGCTGCAGGTGTCGAAGAAGCAGGTGAGCAGGGCTGCGGCTGGGCACGAGTCAGCTTCACTTGCCCGCGGGGCCTTCGGTGCCAGGGCCTGACCCTCCCTCCACCCCAGGTCCTCCTGCGCGCCGACGACGGGGCAGGCGAGTTTGCCACGTGGGTGACACTCCCCACGGCACTGTGTGACGGGCAGTGGCACCGCGTGACAGGTGAGCCCCCGCACTCAGGTGCACCTCTGCAGCTCGGGGAGGCTGTGGGACTCGGCAGAGCCCCCGCCCCTGCCCCACAGCTGGCGGGACACTCACTCGAGTCTGCCTGCAGCCGTCAAGGGCGGGAATGTGCTCCGGCTGGAGGTGGACACCCACAGCAACCACACCGCGGGCCCCTCGCCGGCCGCCCTGGCTACCGCCCCTGCCCCCCTGCACCTTGGGGGCCTGCCCGGTGAGTGTGGCCTGGCTGGGGAGGGGGAGCCTGGTGAAGGGCGGGTGACGCACGGAGGGCCTGGGGACTCCCCACCACTCTAGTGAGCCTTCCTCTCCTTCCTGCACCCCCAGAGTCCACAGCTGCCGAGCCTGGGCGCCCCAACTACCACGGATGCATGAGGAAGCTGGTGGTGAACCGGTCCCCCGTCACTGTGACCCACTCTGCGGGGGTCCAGGGGGCAGTGGGGGTGGGCGGCTGCCCGGCCGCCTAGTGCGGCTGGCACCCAGGGCCGACTCCCTGCATGTCCACGGTGGCGGGTTTCAGAAGATGTCTGCATTCATCTAAACTAGGTTCTACGGGTGGCAGAGCTCATTTCTGGATTTTGGTTTAAATTATGTCTTTAAATGAAAGAGCAAACATTGTAAAGCAGGCTTACTTTTTTTCTTTTAACCTCCCTCATACCAATTTTTAGTAGTGTGGCATCTGTAAAAATCACTTTTTTTTTTGGTACGAGGGATTCAGCCTGGGGCATTCTATCTCCAAGTCCTGTTTTATTTATTTTGAAACAGTCTCGTCAAATCTCAGCCGCTCAAGTACCAGGATTACAGGTATGCACCACACTTGGTTCATTGGTTCCTTCTAAAAGCAGAAATTCCAAGTAACTTAAAACTGAAAAGAAGCCGGGCATGGTGGCGCACGCTTGTAATCTCAGTACTTGGGAGGCTGGGACAGGAGGATCTGGGTTCGAGGCCAGCCTCAGCTACTTAGTGAGGCCCTCTGCAACTTAGTGCGACCCTGTTTCAAAATAAAGAACAAAAAATAGGGCTGGGGGTGTAGCTCGGAGGTAGAATGCCCCTGAGTTCAGTCCCCAGTACCGCAAACAAAACAAAACAAAAAACTGAAAAAAAATGGTTGCAGCAGCTGCCTGGCCTCCCGGCTGCACAGCTCCGACCACCTCTATCAGGTCACGGTCAGGAAGCACCGGGGCCCTGCAGCTCATGTTGGGGACAAAGACCAGAGGTGGCAGGTAAAAGAAAGAACTTTTATTTATTAGTAAGTCGGAACAGAGGAAAGGGTATGCAATGAACCACAACCGCCACTACAGAAGTCACGTGACTAAGAATTCCAATTCCTTAAAAGGCGCAAATAATTTAATCTAGACTCATATCTTCCTCTTCATCTTTCTTGTCTTTTGCGTCGCCCTCTTTCTGCTCGGATTTGGCATTGTTCTGCATAGCTTTGGCAAATGCTTCCACATCTGAAATGCATTAACACCAGCGGCTCAGCCCCTGCCCAGGGCTGCCCGGGAGCCAGTGGGCAGCGCTTGGAGACCAAGGGGAAAGGAGCGAGGGCCCTCGGGAGGGGAGCAGGTGCTTACCGCCCTTGTTGGCAGCCTCCACGGCCTCTGCGGGAAGGCCAAACTGGCACATGAGGGGGCCCAGCTGCCCCGAGGCCAAGGCCGCACTGAACATACCCAGGGCCTGCAAGGGAGAGCCGCGTGCTGAGTGCTGGGGACCCCGACGCCGGCCCCTCCAGGAGCGCGGCCGAGGGTGCCCGGCCAGGCGCGTACCTGCTGGAACTGCGGCGAGGTCAGCGTGTTCTGGATCTCGTCTGCGGTCTGGGGCAGCGACTCCCCGGAGGGCAGGTAGGGCAGCAGGCGCTCCTGGACGTCTGCGTTGGCGAGGATGGGAGCCATGATCTCGGGCGTCAGCACGCTAGCCAGGTCCACTAGGGCGCAAACACAGGCCACCGCGGCTCAAGGCCGGTCCCGGAACCCACGTGGAGGGCTGCAAGGGACCAGGGCCAGGCGAGCTGGCTCATCCGCCGCCGCAAGGCCCCAGTGGCAGGTCTCACCTTGCTGGCTGCCTCCGGGCCCTGCCGGCACGTTCATGGTGGCCAGGATGCTCTGGAGGTCGCTCAGCTGGATGGGCTGGCTGGGGCTGGCTGCTGTGCTGGTTCCGTTACCTGAGCTGGGCGCGGGGCTCGGGCTGGTGGCCGAGGCAGCTGCTGGGGCAGAGGGGGCTGGGGTGGCACGGGCAGAGGAAGTGGTGGACGACGGGGTGACCGCTGCCGACTGGCTCCGGGAGCTGGGGAGAGCGAGGGCAGCGCTCGAGCGGCAGGCTCCTCCAAAGGCCCAGACCACCACCCCAGGAAGCGGGGAAGAGGCAGGCGCCCCACCTCCCAGGACACACAGCAGCCGAGGTGCGCTGGCCTCACCTGGACGAAGAGCTGCTTGCAGGAGGCCCCCCGCTGCCGAGTAAGCTGGCCAGGCCGGGCCCGGTCAGAGCCCCAAGGCCACCTACCAAGAGCATGGAGACGTGCTCAGGACCCCACAGCCCGGGCCAGAGGAGCAGCGGGGAGGACGGGCACCGCAAGACACCCCTTAGACCCTAGGCTCTGGGACTTGTTCTAGCCCCAAGTCCTGGCCGGTCACGAGTGGTTCCCAAGTGTCCTGCATACCCCCTTGCCACAGGCGCCTGACCCCGAGTACCTAGCTGGACGAACTCCTCAGTGTCCTAGCACCCACCGAAGGCCAACGGGGAGAGGGGCAGGGCACTTGTGACACGGGGCACACTGGGGGGCGCCGGGGGATTACCCAGTCCTCCGAGGCCAGCCGGTCCAATGAGCTGCATGAGCTGGCTGTGACTCATGTTCCCCAGCAGGCTCTGCAGACCGCCCTCGCCTGGAAAACACAGGGCTCAGACTTGGGGCCTCCTGCAGCCTGGGCCCAGGCCCCAGCCCAGCCAGCAGCCCCAGAGCTGCAGAGAGCAGTGCTACAAGGAGGCAGTGGGGGCCAGGCCCCTCCTGTGCGCTGGGGGTGGGGACCGACAAGCACTACAACGGGCTCTAACTCAATCCGCTAGGCTGCGCCACCAGGGTCAAGGCATTGTTACCCCCCAGTGCGGAGAGCTCGTGGCCCCCACTCCCGCTGGCCCCCAGCGCCCCGGGCATCGGGGGGTTGTTCAGGTACTCGTTGACTTTCCGGCAGTGCTCCTCGTCCTGGTCAGTCTTGGGCTCCTGCAGGGAAGGACACGGGAGGAGGTGGCTCGCTCCGGAACCCCCACACCACCAGCCACCCCTCATCTGGTGTGCTGAGGGACCCGAGAGGAGTTGCTCAGGAGACAAGACCCAGCCCAGGCAGCTCGGGACGGCGGGGGCACCGAGCACGGAGCTCAGCGCTCCACCACCCGTCTGCCACAATCATGGGTGCCAGACAACGACAATGCCGCTGCACGACGTGAGACCAGAGACCAGAGCGCTAACAGCACTCGGCACTTCCCGGGTGCAGTTCCTCAGACTCTCAACCGGGGATAGGTGCCCCCGAACTGCACCCCCAAGCTCCTACTACAGACCTTGAGGCACAGGGAACAGTCCCTGCCCTCGTGGCAAAGGGCAAGAAAAAAAAAAAGCACTAAATGAGGAAAGTCAGGAAGAATAGAGGTAGAAGGTGGCCAAGCGCAGTGGTGCACACTTGTAATCCCAGTACTTGGGAGGCTGAGACAGGAGGATGGCAGGTTGGAGGACAGCCTCAGTAAGTACTGAGACTCTCATCAACTTAGCAAGACCCTGTTTCAAAATAAAAATGAGTTAGGGCTGGGAGTGTAGCTTGGAGATAGACTACTTCTGGTTCAACCCCCAGTACCAAAGGGGAAAAAAATTTTGTAACATTTCTGGAGCTGGGCTTGGTGGAGTATGCTTGTAATCCCAGTACGTGGGAGGCTGACACAGGAGAATCCAGGTTCATGGCCAGCCACAGCTACTTAGGGAGGCCCTCTGCAACTTAGTGCGACCCTGTTTCAAAATAAAGAATAAAAAATAGGACTGGGGGTGTAGCCCTGAGGTAGAATGCCCCTGGGTTCAATCCCCAGTGCTGCAAACAAAAACAAAAAATTGGGGGCAAAACTATGGAGAAAACGTCAGCTCCAGCAGCTGACAAGCCATACCCATCCTTGCTTATAAATAAACTTTATTGAGGCACGGCCATACCCATCAGTCTGTTGTCCTCAGCTGCTCTGGCTCCCTGGGTATAGCCGAGAAGCTACAACCCTGACCACTGGCCCAGAAAGGAAGCCCTCTCCTCCCTGGTCCTCTACAGACCAGCTACTGTTCCACTACGCGGTGCTGAAGGTCAGTGGCCCACCCTCTGCAAAGGACCATGGCAACATCCATCCAAACCCACAACGCACGCACAACCGAATGCACAAGCCCACATCCAGCTTTTAACCTACAGATCGTGAATACACACACACACACACACACACCTGTTGTTCTTTGTAACACTGAAACGAGAAATGAAAACATGTTGGAGGCTGGACGGCCACCCACAGCCAAATGAGTAGAGGCTCCCTGATTTGAGGAGCACTCAGCTAAGGAGAGGAGCTGTACTGACACCCAAAGGTCCCCAGAAAACACCACACAAAGGAGAGCTGGGGGGGACATTCTGCCTCTAAGACACACAGCAGGGAACACAGGGCACAGTGGCCACATCTGTAGTCCCAGCCACTCTGGACAGAGAGAGGAAAGTCACAAGTTCAAAGCCAGCCTGGGCAACTTAGTATCCTGCCTCAAAATAAAAAAGGGCTGATGGTATTGCCCGGTGGGAGAGTGCTGCTGAAAGACAATCACAGCAGGGAGGCCATCCAAAGGCACCCCTGCCTGTGTTCTGGAGGCCTCAGTGACCCACCAAGAGGGAGCAGTGGAGATGTGGGAACCAGAAGCCCATGATGCCTCGGTGAGACACGGTCCAGCCAGTCAGCCTTGAGGGACAACGCCCAGAGTCCAGCCAAGAGCCTGTGAGCTCGGGAAGAGGCCCCCTTGGCATCGCAGCACCAGGCAGAGCACTGAACTCCCGTGTTTCCCCCTAAGCACACCAGGTCAGCACCAGCTGGTGCCAATCCCAACACAGGTGAGCAAGTTTCTACCCTTACTGCAAGTCAAGAAAAAGCCAAACACAAAACAAACCCTCCCACGTACCTGCATCCAAAAGAAGAGCCGCTTGGACCCAGCCTTAAACTTGAGCACGTAGACCCTCCCGCTGGGGCACTGAGGCACGCGCTTGAACTCACAGTCATCGGGGAAGATGATCAAGTCCTGGCAGCCGAGGGAGGGGAAGCGTCAGTCTCACACAGGTGCACCGCTCAGGCCCTGAGCCTAGCAAGGCAGGTGCGGGGGGTTCAGAGGTGGGCAGGTCACATCCGCCAGGCTCGGGGCACCCAGTGAAGGGCAGACCACCAAGTAAGGACAGGAGAGGGGCTGGGGGGCGGGGACACGGAAGCAGGCCTCCAACTACATTCCAAGATGAGCAGAGGGGTCAACTCTGACTTGCTCTCACATGTAACAAAGAGCAGTTTAGTCTGACGAACAAAGAACTCTAAAGAAAGTGACACTACAAAAAGCTCTCTCTTCCCAAGGGCTGTGACCAAGGTCAGGATTCTTGCACAACTTCTGCAAGGCCAGGCACTAACACTTAAAGTTTAAAGCCAGGAACACAGCCTGAGAAATGTCACCAACTGACTTGGTCATCCTGTGAACACAATGTCACTGGCTGCTTAGGAACCACGGTCACTACAAGGGGGCATGACTATACCGAGTAGCGGAGGCGGTCCCTG
Source organism: Graphiurus murinus (assembly GCA_004027655.1). NCBI lineage: Eukaryota > Metazoa > Chordata > Mammalia > Rodentia > Gliridae > Graphiurus > Graphiurus murinus. Next base: position 17,986 of record PVLC010015827.1, read on the forward strand.
CCATCCTTGAGACAAAGCCGACTACCGGGCCAACGTACCCCCAACTCCCCCCGCACCCCGAGACCTCTGCTGCATGCTCCCGGGGGCCACCACAGCGCCCCGTCCTGAGGCGCGGCTCAGGCTCGGCCCACTCACGTCCTCCACGGTCCCCGATGTCCTGTCCTTCCAGCAGAAGTGAATGAGGGAGTCGTCAGTCTGCTGGATGTACACGAGCCCTTTCCGTTTATCTGGGGTGACGGTTGTTCCTTTCAATGACATTTTCCCTGCCCGAAACTCCACCAAATACTTGTTGGAGGACCCCCGAGAGCCTGGCACCAGGCTGGGGAACAGGGCGCCCGAAGTCGTCATTCTGAAAGAGCAGAGCCGGGACCGAGGCTCAGCGCGGCCGCCGGGCGAGCATTGTCTCCACAAGCCAGCCCCGGCCGAAGGGCTGGCCGGCCGCGGCCGCCGGGGAGAAGGGCGCCGGACCCGCGGGCCCAGCCCCGGCCCGACCCGCCGCTGCCCTCCGCGTCCCGCAAGAGCACCCGGCCCGCGCGCCCGCGACGTCACCGCCCGCGCGGCCAAGCCCCGAGGCCCGCGTCCTGCCTGTCGCCGCGGCAGGCCCGTCCGGCCGCCCTCGCCTGCCTTCCGCGGCGGCCCGCGGAGCCCTCGCCAGCCCCGCCGCCCGAGCCGCGCGAGCAGCGCCGAGACCCCGCCGCCCGCCGCCGCCCCGCGCCCCGCCGCCCCGTACCTGGCTGCGTTCACGCTCCGCCGAGAGGCGCCGTCCACTTCGCTCTCCCGAGCTCTTCCTCCTCGGCGCCTGCCGGGCCCCGCCGGAAGCTAGTGCTCAGCCCGGCCCTGCTCGCGCTCTCGCCGCCGATTGGTCCATGTCAGCCGCGTGGTCGGCCCTGGCCCGTTCGCGATTGGTCTACACAGCCATCCATCGCTCGCGCCCCGCCCCGTCCCGCCCCCGCGCCGGCGGCTCCCTTCCGGCGGAAGCGCGGGCCGGGGGGTGCGCGGGCTAGAGCGGCCCCTATTGTTGCTGTGTCATAGGGGAGCGGCGGCGGCCCCTGGCGGCGGCGCCGGGAACAGCGAGACGCGAGCTCCCCGCGTCCGGGTCTGCAGGCGGCCCTCTGCCCTCAGCTACCCTGGAGCCGTCGGGCTGCGTGCGCCCCGCGGGTGGAAGATGGGCTTCCATCCAGCCAGGCTAGGCGCTGGCACAGTGTAGTGGCGCCCTGGCTCCCCCCGGGTTTCCCCGACACCTACATTTCTGTGCTCCAGGCTTTGACAGTTTTAGGAAGTTAAAAAGCAATCCACGCTGGTGGCCCAGCGCCCAGCTCAGCCGCCTCCCCTCCCTCCGGAATCTGCGGGCTCCCCGGGCGGCCTCGTCGTTTTCCCTGCGAAGTCTGTGTGTTCTCCAGCTTTTCCCGAAAAGTATAAAAGTGACGAGTGTCTCTTCACTCAGCGTTGCTTTTAAGCCTTACCCGTGTTGCCAGGGAAACTGCAGCTCGCGCTTCTCAACGCCCGCGTGGCCTTCGGACGCGCAGACCTGCACACCTGGGTATCCCCTGCCTTGTGGTGGGCATCCTCCTGTTTACTTTCCGTTTCTCACTACTCGCCTGCTTCTGCTTTTTAAATTTAATGGATCTAAGGATTCACTTTTTGTTGTTTGTTTGACAAGATAGCTATTTTTTGTTAAAATTTTATAAGTTGGGCATGGTGGTGCACACCTGTAATCTCAGTACTTGGGAGGCTGATACAGGAGGATGACAGGTTCAAGGCTAGCCTCAGCAATGTAGTGAGACTCTCAGAAACCTGGTGAGGAGCCGGGCGTGGTGGTGCACGCTGGGAGGCTGAGACAGGAGGATCCCAGGTTCGCAGTCAGCCTCAGCTACTTAGTGAGGCCCTCTGCAACTTAGTGAGACCCTGTTTCAAAATAAAGAATAAAAAATAGGGCTGGGAGTGTAACTCAAAGGTACATCCCCAGTACCGCAAAAAAAAAAAAAAAAACCTAGTGAGGTTTTCAGATGTGGTTGTTCACACTTGTAATCCTAGTACTTAGGAGGCTAACACAGGAGGATCCAGGTTTGAGGCCAGCCTCAGCAACTTATTGAGGTCCTTTGCAACTTAGTGAGATCCTGTTTTAACATAAAATAATAAAAAAAGGCTAGGGGTGTAGCTGAGAGGTAGAATGCCCCTGGGTGAAATCCCTAGTACTACAAAAATAAAATATTTATTTATGCTAACAGATTACAGGTTTCTTTTCTGTGTGTGTGTGTGTGTGTGTGTGTGTGTGTGTGTGTGTGTGTTGCTGGGGATTAAAACCAGAGGCATTCTACTTTTGAGCTTCACCCCCAGCCTGATTATATTTCTGATTTGGAAACAGGGTCTCTCTAGGTTGATGAGAGTCTCACTACTTACTGTGGTTGTTCTTGAACCTATGATTCTCCAGTCTCAGCCTCCCAAATCCTGGGATTACAAGCGTGCACCACCATGCCCCGCTCCCTAATTTAATTAATTAGTTTAATTAAACTATTAATTGAAAATAATAGTTTAATTAATTGAATAATAGTTTAATTGATTGAATTAATTGAAAATAATAGTTTAATTAATTGAATAATAGTTTAATTGATTGGATTAATTGAAAATAATAGTTTAATTAATTGAATAGATTAATTGAATTACTTGAAAAAATAGTTTAATTAATTGAAAATAATTCGTTCAATCAATTAAACTAATCAATTAAACTATTAATTCAAAATAAAAATTACAAAATAGCTGGGCCTGGTGGTGCATGCTTGTAATCCCAGTACTTGGGAGGCTGAGACCGGAGGATCCGGCTTCTCGGTCAGCCTCAGCGACTTCGTGAGACCCTCCGCAACTTAGTGAGACCCTGTTTCCAAATAAAGAATAAAAAATAGGGCTGGGGGGTGTAGCTCGGAGGTAAAATGCCCCGGGGTTCCATCCCCAGTACTGCAAAAAAAAAAGTTTTTTTTCTTAATTTATAATATGATAAATACCAATAGGTAAAACCTACATAAACAAAAGTTCTTGGGGTCTTCAGTAATTGTGTGCGCGCGTGTGTGTGTGTCTGTGTGTGTGTCTGTGTGTGTCCGCGCATGTGTGTGTCTGTGTGTGTGTATGTGCGTGTGTGTGTGTGTGCGCGTGCGCGTGTGTGCGCGTGCGCATGTGGTGCTGGGGATGGAACCCAGGACCTTCCACATGCCAGGCCAAGACTTCACCACTGCGCCACATCCCCAGACTTTGTGATTTTTAAGAATCTAAACTTCCAACCAGGTGTGGTGATGCATTCCTGTAATCCCAGAACTTGGGAGGGTGAGACAGAAGGATCACAGGTTCAAGATCATCCTTAGCAAGGTAGCAAGATGTTCAGTAATCTAGCGAGACCCTGTATCAAAAACAAAAAATAAAGTAGAAAAGGGCTAGGGGAGAGGTCTAGCTCAGAGGTAGAATGCCCCTGGGTTTGATTCCCAGTAACACACACACACACACACACACACACACACACACACACACAGGAAAAGAATCTAAGCTTTCGGAGACCAGAGAGGTTGGCGCAGCTGACGCACAGCCTGCTGTAGCTGGTGACGGTGCCCTCAGAACAGAAAAGAGGGAGAGTGAGAAACCGGCTTTCTAGGCAGGTGGCCCACAGGCATGGCCCTTGTCCCTCGTACAAAACCGTAAGACATAAGCCAGGCGTGGTGGCACACTCTTGTAAATAAAATGGGCCTGGGGGCGTAGCCTGGAAGTAGAAGGCCCCTGGGTTCCATCCCCAGTACCACCTATATTTATATATAATTTTATATATATAAAGGGCTGAGGTGGTGTAGCTCAGAGGTAGAATGCCCCCTCTCAAAAAAAAAAAAAAAAATACAAGCCCCAGACTGGGGTGCTGTTCAGAGCTAGAGCACTTGGCTAGCGCGCAGGCCCTGGGTTTGATTCCCAGCATGTAAACCGACAGAACAAGCCGGAGCTGCAAAGGAAGCAAGCCCACGGGCGGCAGAAGAGAGCGGCGCGGCTGTTTGGCAAACAGTTTGGCAGGTGTGGCTTTTTCTTAACTTTTCTTTTTTTTTTTTTTTTTTGGCACTAGGGATTGAACCCAGGGGCATTCTGCCTCCTCCAAGCTACACCCCCAGCCCTATTTTTTATTCTTTATTTTGAAACAGCTTCTCACTAAGTTGTGGAGGGCCTCACTAAGTAGCTGAGACTGGCTGCGAACCCGGATCCTCCGGTCTCAGCCTCCCAAATGCTGGGATTACAAGCATGTGCCACCACGCCCGGCTTTTTCTTAACTTTTTAAAATTAGTAGATTTAATTTTTTTGTGTGTGTGTGGTATTGTGGATTGAATCCAGGGGCATTTTACCTCTGGGCTATGCCCCCTAGCCCTATTTTATCTTTTATTTTGAAACAGGGTCCTACTAAGTTGCAGAGGGCCTTGCTAAATTGCTGAGGCTGGCTATGAACCTGCAATCCTTCTATCTCAGCATCCCAAGTACTGAGATTAGGTGTGCACCACCATGCCCGGCTTATACATTTTTCATTCATTCATTTTGGTACTGGGGATTGAACCCAGAAGCATTCTACCTCTGAGCTACACCAACCCAGCCCTGTTTATTATTTATTTGGAAACAAGGTCTTGCTGAGGCTGGCTTTAAACCTTCCATCCTCCTGGCTCAGCCTCCCAAGTACTGGGATCACAAGCATGTACCACCACACCTGGCTTAATAGGTTTATTTTGTGTGTGTGTGTGTGTGTGTGTGTGTGTGTGTGTGTGTGTGTGTTTTACTGGAGATTGAACTCAGGGGCATTCTACCTCCGAGCTACATCTCTAGTCCTTTTTTTTTTTTTTTTTTTAAACAGGGTCTCACTAGGTTGATGAAAGTTGCTTAGACTGTCCACGGACCTGCGATCCTCCCATCTCAGCCTCCCAAGTACTGGGATTACAAGCGTCCGCCACCACGCCCAGCTTAATAGACTTAAGTTTAAGAAAAATTTTAGGTGTTGGCCAGCAGAATTGAGCCCAAAGTATGGCCAGTCCCCACATCATGTCCTCCCCCACGGAGGACATTTGTTACAACTAACCGGCTTTCTGGCACACAGGACCGGGGCCCTGGCTCGCTTCTGGAGGCTCCAAGTCCAAGGTCACGGCCCCAGCGTCCAGGTCAGGCAGCCGCTTCTGGAGGCTCCAAGTCCAAGGTCACGGCCCTAGCGTCCAGGTCAGGCAGTCGCGCAGCCCTCTGCTTCCTCGGTGCCTGGGGGCTGCATCGTCCGGAGGGGACGCGTGCTGTGTCCACACGTGGGGGAAGACCCAGGGAAAGCCAGGGGACGCCACAGAACACCACTGAGAAGACCACCCTCAGTGCCAGTGCCGGTCACTCAGTGCCAGCATCTCAGTTTGGGAGGGGACACATTTAACCACAGCAGCGTGACATTTGAGTAAAGATACTCTGTGTGTGTGTGTGTGTGTGTGTGTGTGTGTGTGTATGTATGTATGTATGTATTTTTTTTGTGTGTGTTACTGGGGATGGAACCCAGAGACATCCTACTTCTGAGCTTTACCCCAGCCCTATTTTATTTTATTATTATTATTGTTATTTTTTGTGGTACTGGGGATTGAACCCAGGGGCATTCTACCTCCAAGCTACACCCCAATCCTATTTTTTATTCTTTATTTTGAAACAGGTCTCACTAAATTGCGGAGGGCCTCACTAGGTAGCTAAGGCTGGTTGCGAACCCGGATTCTCTGGTCTCAGCCTCCCAAGTACTGGGATTACAAGCGTGCGCCATCAAGCCTGGCTCCTATTTTATTTTTTATTTGGAAACAGGGTCTCACTAAGTTGCTAAGGGCTTTGCTAACTTGCTGAGGCTGGCTGTGAAACTGGGATCCTCCAGTCTCAGTCTCCCAAGTACTAGGATCACAGGTGTGCGCCACTACGCCCGGCTGCTCTTCTGATCTTTTTACCGTCTCCATGGTTTTGCCTTTTCCAGAATGTTCTATAGTTAGCATCACTGAGTAGTACCCTTTTCAGATTGACTTCTCTAATAATGCGCATTTACATTTCCTCCCTGTCTTTGTATGACTTGACAGCTCTTTTCTTTTTAGCTCTGGATAACATTCCGTGACTGTCTGGTTGGACCAGTTAGTTCACTCATCCGCTCACCTGCTGAAGGACGCCGGGGTCGCCCCAGGGCCGAGCAGCTGTGGAGGAAGCTGCTGGGGACATCCGTGCACAGGCTTTTGTGGGGACAGACGTCTTGGCTCCTGGAGGTAAATACTAAAGTTGCCAGGTTGTGTCCGTGGAGTTTTACAAGAAGCTGCGGCTGCCTTCCAGAGCGGCGGTGGGGTTCTGCATTCCAGCAGCAATGCCGAGGGGTCCTGCAGCCGTGTCCTCGCCACCGACGTCAGTCATCTGACAGGTGTGCAGTGGCACACCCTTGTTCTAATCCACGGTTTCCTGGTGACCTAGGACAGTGAGTTTTTTTTTTTTTTCCTTGGTACTAGGGATTGAACCCAGGGCATTCTACCTCTGAGCAATACTGCCAGCCTTATTTTATTCTTTATTTTGAAACAGGGTCTTATTAAGTTGTGGAGGTCCTCACCAAGTTGCTGAGGCTGGCCATGAACCTGCAATCCTCCCGTCTCAGCCTCCCAAGTACTTGGATTACGAGCCTGTGCCACCGTGCCTGGTGATGCTAAGCGTTTTTCACTGGCTCGCCGTCTGTGTATCTTCTTGGATGAGGTGGCAGTGCTGTTTTGCTTTTTGTGTTTTACAAAGTTAAGCAGACGACTACCATACAACCCAGCTAATCTCTCCTAAGTGTTTACCCAAGAGAAATGAAAACAGATGTCTACAAAGAAAAAAAAAAAAAAACTGTTTACAAATGTCGGTAGTGACCTTTTTCATAATTGTCTCAAATCTGAAACAACCCAAATACCCATCAACTAGTGAGGAAAAGGGCGCTTTATCGCTCAGTAGTTAAAGGAGCAAACCGCTGACTCACGCCCGCCCACAGGATCTCAAATGCATTATTCCGCATGAAAACAGCTGGACTGTGGAGGGGGCGGGACCACAGGCACAAAAGCCAGGCTGGGCGGCAGGCCGGGAGGCGCCCACGAGGCTCACCACGTGGGCTGTGGCCGGGCGACAGCAGGGATCTGTCAGAATGCACGCCACTGAAAGGGACGGTCCCGAGCCCCGCTTCCCCACGGCGCAGCTGAAAGTCTGGGGGCTCCTGGTCTTCCTCCTCGGGTTGCATTGGGGTCGCTGGGGCATAAATGCCCTAAGGCAGCCAGGCACTGGCGGCTGAACCCTCTGCGGCGCCTGGTAAGGCCAGCGCCGAGCAGCTGGAGCCTTCTGGCAGCACAGAACCTTCAAGCCTGTCCGTCCCTCTGCCCTGAGCCCGGTCCTCCTGGGCAGCGGCCCTGCCAGCCACGCCGTCCCCGTGTCCCCCGAGTTTGTGGCTCTGGTTAACCAGAGCTGCTGCCACATGGAGAACCTGGATCCTTCCTCCCTAGGTGTGCCCCTAGTCCCCTCTCCACCGAGACAAGCGGACAGGAGGAACAGTACATTCGCTGGTCGCACGTCTGGTACTGGGGTTCCAGGACCTGTCTATAGCCATCTGTAGTACTTTCCAGAAAGCCAGAGCCCCTGAGACCGTTTTAAAAATTGTTTAATATAAAATAAACGTCAACTACAACCATTTTTTCTTTCTTTTTTTTTTTGGTACTGGAGATTGAACCCAAGGGCATTCTCCCTCCGAACTACACCCCCCAGTCCTATTTTTTATTCTTTATTTTGAAACAGGGTCTCACTAAGTTGCAGAGGGCCTCACTAAGTAGCTGAGGCTGGCTGGGAACCTGGATCCTCCGGTCCCAGCCTCCCAAGTACTGGGATTGCGAGCGTGCGCCATGACGCCGGCATCCCTAGCCCTTTTTACTTTTTGTTTTGAAACAGGATCTCTATAAAAAAAAAAAAAAAAAAAACCTAAGGATGATTAGTTCTGTTAATGTAGATGGCTACTGACATATTAAATACTGTAAAACTAAATCCAGTTTGCCCAGGCATCTTGCCTGGCGTTTTCACGCCGAGCGGGCAGGACCAGTGGTGTTGGCCAAGGGCCAGCCACGCGGTCACGTGTTGCCGCCCTCTGCAGATGAAGTGTGGCTTTTCTAAGCGTGCGGCCGGGACAGCTGGTCCCGAGGACACCAGGGAGTGAAGGACAGCTGCGCCCTCGAATGCACGCCAAGACGTGGTCGTGAGGGGCGTCGGGAGAGATGCCGCCCACGGAGCCACTAGAGGCTGTGTTAGCAGACTCTTCGGGGCCCCGATCTTCGGTGTCCACTTTGTGCGTGCGTGCGTGTGTATACTAGGGATTGAACACAGGGGCATTCTACCTTGGAGCTACACCCTCAGCCCTATTTTATTTTTATTTTTTTGCAGTACGAGGGATGGAACCCAGGGACACTCTACCTCTGAGCCCCCAGAGGACACCAGGCGTGACTGAAAAATCCTCATTCCCAGTTTCCAAAGCTACGAAATCAAGATTTAAACCAGTGTTGGCTTTTCAAAGTGTTTTAATTACAAAGGCGGTGGTGAAGCCGGGACCCAGTGGAGACTCCTTTCCATCCAGAGGGGCCTGGCCGAGGAGCCCACACGCCGCCCCACCGTCGGGCACGGTGTGGACATGGGCACGGTGTGGACATGGGCACAGCGGCTGTCTCTGGTGTAAAGAGCACTGCTGGATGCACTGCGTTGGCATTTCTGTATAAAGAAAGTCTGAGCCGGGTGCGGTGGCACACACCTGTAATCCCTGTACTTGGGAGGCTGACACAGGAGGATCACAGGTTCACGGCCAGCCTTAGCAACTTACTGAGGCCCTCCACAACTCAGTGAGACCCTGCTTCCAAATAAAGAACAAACACAGGGCTGGGGGTGTAGCTCAGAGGTAGAATGCCCCTGGGTTCAATCCCCAGAACCACAAAAAAAAAAAAAAAAAAAAAAAAAAGAAAGTCTGTTGCTAGATGTAGTGGCACGCATCTATAATCCTAGGAGGCTGAGACAGGAGGATTGCAGATTCGAGGCCAGCCTCAGCAACTTAGCCAGATTTTGTTTCAGAATAAAAAAACAAAAGGGGCTGGGGGTGTAGCTCAAAAGTGGAATGCCCCTGGGTTCAATCCCCGATACAAAAAAAGAAAAAAAAAAGCCTGTCACCGGCCAGAGGAATGCTGAGACGGACACAGGCCTACTGTGGTTAGACGCCTTTAATGACACCAGACGGGTGGACCCTGCCTCTGCCGGCCACACTCAGCACGGGAGCATGCATGCTGCGAAACAGAAACAGAGGCTGCAGAGCCGCAGCGACACGAGGTGCGCGGGTGGGGCGGGGCTCCTGCGTGGGGCCGACTCCTTGCGGCCGCCCCCTCGCCCTCCTGCCTGCAGAGCACCACCAGACTTCTGGACAATGCACGTGGGACCAGTGCTTCTGCTCTCCAGCAAAACTCCATTCAAACAGTTCAATTGAAATATTCTACTCGAGATCGGTAAAAAATACAGAATCTGACACCTCTCCACGTCATTCGCTCGGAACTCTGGCCGCCTCCACTGTGTCTCCGTGATTTGGAAAGCAGTCCCCCGACAGCTGCTGATTTTCAAGATCCCCTTCTTGGTCTGGGTTGGAAACACCTCCAGAAAGCCATGGTGTGCAGCCCCTCCGGCTTCTTGCTGCAGCCACAGCCGGCGTGAGCTCCCTCCGCCGGCTCGCTCGCAGGGGAAGGGGCAGCAGGGGCTCCTGCTGGGCCCGGGAGCTCCGGGGCTGGGGGAGGGACTGCGGCGGTGAGGGGCTGGGCCATAGAGGTGAGGTGGAGTGCTGTCCTGACCACGACAAGAAGGGGAATGCCCTCAGCGAGCCGGCCTCCCAGGCCTCCAGTCCGGCCTCCGGCCCTAGTAGATATCAGGGCAGTCCGAGAAATTCCGCTCAAAGTAATCTCCTGCATACAACCAGTCAGGAGTCCCGGTGTAGGGATTGTTGCCCGGGTAGAACCACCTGCAGAACACAAGGGCGGTCAGAGGCGCCTCCGTGGCGCCGGTCAACGCAGCCCCGACAGATACTCGCTAAGCTCCACGCGTCCCTGGCGCTGTCAAATCCCAGGAACGCCTCAAGAGCGCGGCCCCTCGAGTGCACAGAGAAGCAGCTGGGGCCGGGTCCCGGTGAGGACCCCCTTCCGCCACCGCCTGCCCTCAGGGCACCTGCAGCGCTGCCCAGCCACTGTCCCGCCATGCAGAAGCAACCCAGGGTGTTTGCAATTCGCCATGAAGGGTGTCCTGGGGGGGGGCGGGTCCTCAACGCACAAGCGAATATCTTCTAAGGACAAAATATCATTATTTTCACAATATTGTTTTTATGCTTTTTAATACCTCGTAAAATCACTGAAGGGAAGTTATTTTCAACTGTTTTTCTCCAGAACAAAGACAAATTCCAAAAAATAAAAGCATGATATTGCTGGGCGTGGTGGCACAGCTTATAACCCCAGTACTTGGGAGGCTGAGACAGGAGGATCCAGGTTCATAGCCAGCCTCAGCTGCTTAGTGAGGCCCTCCACAACTTAGTGAGACCCTGTTGCAAAATAAAGAATAAAAAATAGGGCTGGGGGTGTAGCTTGGAGGTAGAATGCCCCTAGGTTCAATCCCCAGTACTGCAAAAATAAAATAAATAAGCCGGGCGTGGTGGTATACGCTTGTAAACCCAGTACTTGGGAGACTGAGACAGGAAAAATTGCAGGTTCAAAGACAGCCTCAGCAAGTAGTGAGACTCTTATCAATCTAGAGATGCCCTGTTTCAAAATAAAAATAAAAAATAGGGCAATAGGGCTGGGGCTGGGGGTGTAGCTCAGAGATAGAATGCCCCTGGGTTCAATCCCCAGTACCATGAATTAATTAATTAACTAGTTGATTAATTAATAAATAAAATAAAATAAAATAAAATAGGGCTGGGGGTATTGCTTGGAGGTAGAATGTCCCTGGGTTTAATCTCCAGCACTGATAGACCTGAACACTCAGAACACCGGCAGAGCTTCGCAGCAGATGCATGCCTGTGTACCCACACATACAAGCACCTCCCTGACTGAGTCCTTACCTCACAGATTGTGTTTACACTGTGACTACTAACAGCAAACAAAACACCTTGTGGGACGCCTGAAGCAGAAGCGGGTCGAAGGCTCCGGGCAGCGCCCAGCCGGGAGTCACGGAGCACCCACCCGTCCAGGCGCCCGACACCGCAGAGGTGCCCACCCCAGGGCCACACCCTGCGGGCCCACCCGCCTGGCACCCGTGTGGCTCTCAGGAGGGAGGACCTGGGCGTCAGCCTGGCCCTGCCCTGCAGGGCGTGGCAGTGTGGTCTCCGTGTGCCTCACCACCAGCATGCACGGGGGAGGCCACCAACACTGCACCAGAGGAGTCTGGCTTGGGTGAGCAGCCGTGTTAGGACACATTTTGTCCTGAAGTTGGCCGAATTCGACAAGTCAAACACCAGGTGTGAGGTGACCTGGCCTCTGCGCAGAGCCCATGCCAGCAGGCGAGATCGGGCAGGTGTGCGCCAGCCAGGAGCCCAGGCCGGCCAGGGCGGGACGGTGTTAGCCCTCCCCCGTCCCCAGCCCTCGGGGCCGCCTCACCTGGTCCGCCACTCGGCCTCCTCTTTGGCACGCTCCCTGCGGGCTTCCCTCTGCTTCTCCTCCAGCCGCTCCTTCTCCTGGCTGGCCAGATCTAGGTCCAAGCAAAAGATCTGGGTAAGGGCCAGGCTGGCTGGAAGCTGCCACTTACGCCAGATGCAGGACCCCGGCCCCACTGCCAGAGGGCACGTCCCACTTTGGTTGGAGAGCCTGGGTCCGCAGCTGAGGCTGAGCTGCCTCCGCCCGCCCTGGCCTCGGTGCCTGTGGGGGACTTCCCTAGGACGCACGGAGCGGGAGCCACCGCCCTGGACAGGAGGCCGGGACAGTGAGCCGGCAGAACCAAGTGCGCAGACCCAGAACCCAGGCTTCATCAAAAGACAGGTCCTTGTAATCTCAGTACTTTGGAGGCTAAGACAGGAGGATCACGGGTTCAAAGTCAGCCTCAGCAATTTAGTGAGGCTCCTTGGCAACTTAGCAAGACCCTGTTTCCAAATAAGAAATAAAATAGGGCTGGGGGTATAGCCCAGAATAGGTGGCCCCTGGGTTCCATTCCTAGTACCACACGCACACAAAAATAGAGCTGGGAATATAGCTTAGAGGTCGAATACCCTGAGTTTAATTTCTAGTACCAAAAAAATATTTTTGTTTGAACATACTCTTTTTTGTTCATTGTCTAATAATTTGTATATGTGTGTATGGTACTGGGAATGGAACCTAGGGGCATACTGCCTCTGAGCTATACCCCAGCCCTATTTTTTATTCTTTTTTTTTTTTTTTTTCCAATACTGGGGATGGAACCTGGGGACATTCTACCTCTGAGCTACAGCCCCAGCCCTATTTTTTATTTTGCAACAGGGTCTCACTAAGTTGGGGAGGGCCTCACTAAGCAGCTGAGGCTGGCCGCAAACCCGGATCCTCCAGTCTCAGCCTCCCAAATGCTGGGATTATATTCTTTATTTTTGAAACAGGGTCTCACTAAGTTGCAGAGGACCTCACTAAGCAGCTGAGGCTGGCCTTGAACCTGCGATCCTCCTGACTCAGCCTCCCGAGTACTGGGATTACAGGCGTGCGCCACCACACCCGTCTTCCTTGTCCAGTAATTAAACTGTATCTGCCGGGCTGGAGTTGTTAAGGTCTCTGGCACGGCCGGATGGAGAAGCGTGGTCCTAAGGTCTCGCTGTTAGGAAGGGAAAGCCCGCCACGCGCATGGCGACCCCGCAGCCCTACCCATGTTGCCGTTCTCCATGCCGCGGATGTCAGGGCGCAGGCGGCAGTCTGTGGGCGGCAGCGTCTTCTCCATGCCCGACTCCAGCTCGTTGAGACTCACAGTGAAGCTGGTGAAATTGTACATCTGTGGGTGACGCAGAGGCGCGTTGCGGTGAGCGGCCCGTGCACACGGGACTCACGGCCTGCGACACCGGCCTCCTAAACCTGTTCGACCTCCCACATGCCACAGCTCCCTAGAACGGCCCCTGCAGAGCTGGGCGAGGTGGCGCACGCTTGTAGTCCCAGGACTTGGGAGGCTGAGACAGCAGGATTGCAGGTTCTCGGCCAGCCTCAGCCACTTAATGAGGCCCTCCGCGACTTAGTGAGACGCTGTTTCAAAATAAAGAATTAAAAAATAGGGCTGGGGGTGTAGCTCAGAGATAGAATGCCCCTGGGTTCAATAGCCAATACTGCAAGAAAAGAAAAAAGCTATGATATATATGTAACAGCAATTTTTTTTTTTTTTTTTGCGGAACTGGGGATTGAACTCAGGGGCATTCTACCTCCGAGCTACACCCCCAGCCCTATTTTTTATTCTTTATTTTGAAACCGAGTCTCACTAAGTTGCGGAGTGCCTCACTAGGTAGCTGAGGCTGGCCTCGAACCCGGATCCTCCAGTCTCAGCCTCCTGAATGCTGGGATTACAAGCGTGCGCCACCACGCCCGGCTTGTAACAGCAATTTTAAGTGCACGTTTCAGAAGCCATCATCACAGTGCATTTACACACACACAACTTAGTCGTGCACAGTGACACATGCCTGGCATCAGGAGGCTGAGGTGGAAGAATCGCTCGAGCCAGGAGTTCAAGACCCGCCTGGCCAACACAGTGAGACCCAGTCTCAAAGACAGAGGCATGGAGAGGTGAATAGAGAAGACACACGGGTAGGGAGGTGAGGGAGAGATCAGAAAATCAGCCTCCCCAAGAGGCCTGGAGAGTCCCCACGAGAGCGGTCAGCGCGGTCGGGGCAAGGCTGCCCGCTGGCGTGCTGGTGGCAGGACGAGCCTGTGTGTGGCCGGCCTTCCCATGCTGCGGTGCTCAGAGCCTCGGCCACACATCAAGACAGCCATGCCACGTGGGTCGCTGGGCACCAGCTCCCAGATCTCACACGCACCGCAGCAAACCCAGGCTGGCGTGTGGCTCCAGAGCGCAAAGGCCCTGGGGGCGGTGACGTAACGGCCCCTGCAGGCCCAGAGCTGCGGCTGCGGGCGGGGACGCAGGCACGGGCGGAGAAGCTGAGGCACCGGGCAGGAGGGTGTCGGGGTACCAGAGGCACAGACCTGGGCGGAGTTGGGGGGCCGGCTGTTGATCCTCCAGAGCAGCTTGCTGCCGGGAATGACCTGCACGGTGTCTTGAGCCATAGGCACGTCGTCGGCCAGGTCGCCGGCCATGTTGCTGTCAGCTTTATCAGCAGCACCATCGTCCTGAAACAGAGAACACTCAGTCCAGCCTCCCTGCAGGACAGTGCCGGGCAGGGGCACCTGTTCTCAGAGCACCCTGAGACCTGTCCCCACGCCCCAGCACTGAGGAGGAACCAAGAAGAAAAGGGACTCTCCTCTCCGGCTGGTGATGCCGCCTGCGCCAGTGTGTGGAGGGACCTGGGCTCCCCCGCTGGCAGGAGGCTCAGCTCTCTGCAGGGCCAGGCCGCGTGGCGGGGGACACCCAGGGGCAACGACCGAGGAGCTCCCTGACCGCGGCGGCCGCCCTCGGTCGGGAAGCTCGTGTTTCTAGACTGAGCCTGACTGTCCATGCTGGAGGCAGCTGTGGAGGGGAAGGCTCGGGACGTGAGGGAGTCAGGACAGCGAAGGCTAAGCGCTCACTCTCATCACGGAGACCCTCGTTTCCCTTTCTTTCTTTCTATTTCTTTTTTGTGGTCCTGGCAATTGAACCCAAGAGCATTCTACCTCCAAGCTACACCCCCAGCCCTATTATTTATTTATTTATTTGCAGTATTGGAGATGGAACCTGGGGGCATTCTACCTCCGAGCTATAGCCCCAGCCCTATTTTTTATTCTTTATTTATTTATTTTATTTATTATTATTATTTTTTTGCGGTACTAGGGATTGAACTCAGGGGCATTCTACCTCCGAGCTATACCCCCAGCCCTATTTTTTATTCTTTATTTTGAAACTGGGTCTCACTAAGTTGCAGAATGCCTCACTAGGTAGCTGAGACTGGCCTTGAACCCAGATCCTCCAGTCTCAGCCTCCCAAATGCTCGGATTACAAGCGTGTGCCACCACGCCCGGCTCTGAATTTCCCTTTTTTAAGATGAGAGTTATTTAAAAAGATATCTAACAGCACACATGAAATATCAAAACAAAAGCACTCCTAAAGGAGGCTGAACATCTTGGGTTTGATACATTTCAATTTTTATCTAGGAAGTATAACACCTCTTTTTTTTTGTGTGTGTGTGTGTGTGTGTGTGTGTGGTATGCGGGATGAAACCCAGGGGCATTCTGCCTCTGAGATATACCCCCTGCTCTATTTTATTCTTTTATTTTGAAACAGAGTCTCACTAAGTTGCAGAAGGTCTCACTAAGTTGCTGAGGCTGGCTGCAAATCTGCAATCCTCCTGTTTCAGCCTCCCAAGTTGGGAATGACACCTTTTTTGAACTATCACTTTTAGTTTTAAACTCAATAATAACCTGTCTTAAGATCATTAGTATTCCAAAGCTCTGGGGGAAAAATCTTTGCCAATATTTCCTGACTGCTGAATATATTACCTTATACTCAGAACTGAAAAACAGAAATGAAAGTCACTTGACTTTTTAAACAAATCTAGGCTAACTCAGACGAAGGAAGAGAGATTCTTATAAAGAGGGACCCAGAACCTAGAGCTTCCCGAGTGAGAGGAAACTACGAGCCCACAGTTTGTAAGCACAGCCGAGATGCAATCGGAACACAGAAAAATCTCCCCACTGACACCAGAGCCCGAGCAGACAAGCGGTTTTGTCTTGACAGATGCCACCCGCTTGTCTCTCCTGGCTGGGGCTGTGCAGGCACCGGGCTCTCTCCAGCAGGTGGAAGGCAGAGCCCAGCCCCAGAGTGCTCGGGGAACCGGGCTCCGCTCGGCCCAGGGCCTGCCTGCGGCGGGGCTCACCGGCTTGACCTTCCTCGGGCGATCACCTCTTCTCTCCTGCTTCTTGAAGGACTCGTATGAGCCAGCATCTATGCCCCACAAACACTCCGTCCACTTGCCGTAGATCATGAACAGCTTCTTTTTGCTGTGGTTAAAGAGCAGTTAAAGTCCAGTTAAGAGCAGTTACCAGCCTCTCATCTGAGCATGCAGCTCCGAACCCTCACCATGGAAAACATTCCCCTCTGGCATGGCTCCTGAATTTGGGACATCACTGGAAGTAAATGCAAAGATACGGATTTCCACTTCAGGACCTCATTCCTGCCCTCTGGGAACAACCATTCCCAATCCCGGCACGCCGAATGAGAAGATGAGAAGGTGGGAGGCCGAGACGGGCCACGGGCTGCAGGTGACGAGAAGGCAAACAGCGCACAGACGGTTCTCTCACACTTACAGCTCTCTGTGCCCGGCTCATTTCATTTTGTGGTGCCGGGAATCGAACCCAGGACCTCATGGATGCTAGGCAAGCGCTCTGCCACTGAGCTACAGCTCTAGTCCGTATTTTAGTCTGGTACTGAGGATTGAACCCAGAGAAGTTCTACCCCTGAATTACACCCCCAGCCCTTTTTATTTTCAAACAGTCTCACTGGTCAAACAGACCTCAGCCTGGTAAGCCTCCTGTCTCAGCCTCCCACGTACTGGGGTTACAGGTGTGTGCCGCTGCGCCCGGCTGACACTGGATTTTTACACACTGTGCACCCTTCATCAATTACACAACAACTCCCCCATCTTCGGTTGATGGCACCTCCTTCTCCTTCATTACCTAATAACAACCCAGCGGAGCTCTGCCAAGCGCCAAGGGGCAGGTGCCTCTATGGTGGAGGACTCTCTCCTCTGCTGGAAGAGCACACGCTGGCCAAGCCCTCCTGGGAGCACGGCTCTGACAGGTTCCTGCCACCGGGGGGCACAGATGTCTCGGCCCGACCTTATCAGCAGAGGCAGCGTGGCAGACAAGGACTGAGAATGCAGTCCAACTTAGGTCCATGCTAAGGTTTGCATCTAAAACGTCCCCTGCACGCGGGGTCTGAGGTGGGGTCCTCAGGAGGTTGTTGGAAAATGAGTACCTGAGCCCCCTCAGCAGAGGACTCCATAGACGACGGGCTCAGAGTTTAACGTGTTAACTGGGGGCTGGTGGAGACTTCGGGAGGTGAAGGAGAGGTGGAGGGAGGAGGTTGGAGGGGCATGCCCTCGAGGGCGCGTCTGCCCCCCTTCTCTCTCGCTCTCACTCTCTCTTTCATGATACTGGAGATTGAACCCAGGGGAACTCTACCTCCGAGCTACACCCCCTGCCCTATTTTATTTTTATATTGAAACAGGGTCTCGCTAAGTTGATGACAGTTTCACTACTTGCTGAGGCTGTTCTGGAATCTGCGATCCTCCTGGCTCAGCCTCCCACGTACTGGGATTGCTGGGGTGCGCCCCACGCCCGGCTCTCTCTGCTTTCTGGCCAGCACGAGCTGAGCAGCTCTCCTGCACCATGCCCTGCACCGTGACATTCTGCTCAGCTCGGGCTACACGCAACTGGGCCAAGCAGCCAAGGCCTGAACCCTCTGAACCCGGGAGCCAAAATGAACCTTTCCTCTTTAAGATGATGTTCTCAGGTATTTTGTCAGAGACGGAAGGTTTACTAACACAGATGGGAAGCACAAAACCAAGACACAGTTCACACACACTCTCAGGCTCCTCGAGCATCGGCCTTGGACCCCGAAGCCTGTGTCGGCCAGCAGCCTGACCACCTCAGGCCGGCTCTGCCCAGGGGGCTGCCCATGGTGCAGGCCACCGCAGGCCCAAAGTCCCACACTGGGTCCACAGGGGGAGAAATGGTCAGTCCCGCGTCTGAGAGCACTTGACGGGCAGTGTGAGGAGGTGAGTTTCTGAGAGCAAAGAGAAGGTGGACAGAGGACGGCACCATTGAGAAGCCGGAGTTTAGGAGCTGGAAGGAGACTCTTAACGTCATATGGCCCAAATCTCTTACTGAAAAAAGCAGAAACCTGATACCCATAAAGTAATTAACCCAGAGTGCGTAAAAAAAGAAAAATCTGATTGGTAAAATACTACTGATGGATTGGGCACGGTGGCACAGGTTTGTAATCTCAGTACTTGGGAGGTTGAGACAGGAGGACCCAGGTTCGAGGCCAACAGCAGCTACTTAATGAGGCCCTGTTTCAAAATAAAGAATAAAAAATAGCGCCGGGGTCTAGCTCCGAGGTAGCTCAGTTCTGCTTGTGAAACTGCAGCACCCCTCTCAGTGAGTCCCAGGTCACCTCGGTCTCCTTCCCTCCTCAGGACTTGTCTTTAGCACACGCCTAGGATCCCAGGCGGAGACAGGAGGACGGTAGGTTCAAGGCCAGCCTCAGCAACTTAGCAACACCCTGTTTCAAAATAAAAAGTGAAGCCAGGCGTGGTGGCGCACGCTTGTAATCCCAGTACTTGGGAGGCCAAGACTGGAGGATCTGGGTTTGCGGTCAGCCTCAGCTACTTAGTGCAGCCCTCCGCAACTTAGTGAGACTGTCGGGCGTGGTGGCACACGCTTGTAATCCCAGCATTCGGGAGGCTGAGACCGGAGGATCCGGGTTCGAGGCCAGCCTCAGCTACCTAGTGAGGCACTCCGCAACTTAGTGAGACTCGGTTTCAAAATAAAGAATAAAAAAAATAGGGCTGGGGGT
>PVLC010015828.1:0-36551 GCA_004027655.1 Graphiurus murinus
GGCTTTTTCTTGTTCCAGATGAATTTAAGGACTGATTTTTATATGTCTGTGAGGAGCAACCTTGGTAATTTCATGGGTATTGCATTGAATCTGTAGATCACTTTTGGGAGGATGGCCATTTTGGTGATATTTATCCTGCCTATCCAAGAACGTGGTAGATCCTTCCATCTTCTAAGGTCTTCATCGATTTCTTTCTTCAACTTTTTATAGTTTTCCTTATAGAGGTCTTTTACCTCCTTGGTTAGGTTTATTCCTAAGTATTTTATCTTTTGAGGTGCTATTGTGAGTGGAATTGTTTTCTGGATTTCTTTTTCAGTGGATTTATGGTTGACATACAGAAAAACGTTTGATTTTTAAAGATTGATTTTGTACCCAGACACTTTGCTGAACTTTTTGATCAGTTCTATAAGTTTTTTTGTTGAGTTTGTTGGGTCTTCTAAGTATAATATCATGTCATCTGCAAAAAGGGTAAGTTTTAGTTCTACTTTCCCTATTTTTACCCCTTTGATTTCCTTCTCTTGCCTTATTGCTCTGGCTAGAGTCTCAAGTAAGTACTATATTGAACAGAAGAGGTGATAATGGACATCCTTGTCTTGTTCCTGTTTTAAATGGGAACTCTTGCAGTTTCTCTCCATTTAATATGATGTTGGCTGTGGGCCTATTGTATATTGCCTTTATGATGCTGAGGTACGTTCCTTCTATTCCAATTCTCTGAAGTGCTTTTAGCACAAATGGGTGTTGGATCTTGTCAAATGCTTTTTCAGCATCAATTGAGATGATCATGTGATTTTTGTCTTTGATTCTGTTTATGTGGTGAATTACATGGATTGTTTTTTGTATGTTGAACCAGGCTTGCATCCCGGGGATGAATCCGACTTGGTCATGGTGTATGGTTTTCTTGATGTTGTTTTGAATGCGCATTGCTAGTATTTTATTTAGCAGTTTTGCATACAATTTCATCAATGATATAGGCTTATAGTTTTCTTTTCTTGAGTTGTCTTTTTTTAGCTTTGTTATTAATGTGATTTTGGCTTCATAGAATGTGTTTTGGGGGGTCCCATTTCTTTCTATTTCATGGAATAGTTTGAGGAGTATTGGGATTAGCTCTTCTATAAATGTTTTATAAAATTCACTTGGAAAACCATCTGGCCCTGGGCTTTTGTTTGATGGTAAACTCTTTATTGCTGTTTCTATCTCTTTGATTGTTATTGGTCAATTTAAGATTTCTATATCTTCTTGACTCAATTTAGGAAGGTTATATGTGTCTAGAAATATGTCAATTTCTTCTAGATTTTCCATTTTGTTGGAGTATAGTTTTTTGAAATAGTTTCTGATGATCCTCTGTATTTCCTTACTATTGGTGGTAACATCACCTTTTTCATCCATTATTTTGGTAATTTGGGTTGATTCTCTCTTTCTTTTGGTTAGGTTGGCCAATGGTTTATCGATCTTGTTTATTTTTCAAGAAACCAGCTTTTGGTTTTCTTGATTTTCTGTATTTTTTTTAGTCTCTATTTCATTAATTTCTTCTCTGATCATCATGATTCCCTATCTTCTACTGGCTTTGGGGTTAGACTGTTCTTGTTTTTCAAGTGCTTTGAGCTGTGTCATTAGGTTATTTATTTGGTGATTTTCTGTTCTTCTTATGTGGGCACTCAGTAGTATAAATTTTCCTCTTAGTACTACCTTTAGGGTATCCCAGAGGTTTTGACATGTTATGTCTCTGTTTTCATTGGTTTCTAGGAATTTTTTAATTTTTCCCCTTACTTCTTCTATGACCCAATCTTCATTCAGCAATGTGTCTTTCAGTCTCCACGTGTTTCCATGGTTACTTTGGATCTTCTTGGAGTTTATTTCTCGTTTCACTCCATTGTGGTCTGAAAAGGTGCAGGGAATTATGTTGCATTTTTTGAATTTGCCAGTGCTCGCTTTGTGGCCCAGAATGTGGTCTATTTTGGAGAATATATCATGTGCAGCTGAGAAAAATGTGAATTCAGCTGTAGTTGGGTGAAAGAGTCTATATGTGTCTAGTAGGTCCATTTGGCTTATGGTATTCTTTAGGTCTGAGACATCTCTACTGATCTTTTGTTTAGAAGAATGGTCTAGAGATGTAAGAGGAGTATTGCAGTCTCCTAGTATTAGTGTATTGGGATCTATGTGTGTCTTTGTGTCATACAGAGCTTGTTTTATGAAGGTGGCTGCGCCTGCATTTGGGGCACAGAAGTTGATAATTGTTATTTCCTCTTACTGAATTGTTCCTTTTACTAGTAAAAAATGATCTGCTTTGTCTCTTCTGATAAGCTTAGGCTAGAAGTATAATTTATCTGATATCATGGTTGCTACTCCTGCTTGTCTTCGAGTTCCATTGGCATGGATTACCTTACTCCAGTCCTTCACCATTAGCTTGTGGGAATCATTGCTTGTAGGATGTGTTTCTTGTAGGCAGCATATAGATGGATTCTGAGTTTTGATCCATTTTGCCACCTTGTGTCTTTTTGTTGGGGAATTGAGACGATTTATATTCAGTGTGTTTACTGAGAGATGATTTTTAATTCCTAAAAATTTGGGTTTTGTCCTCTGTTTTTGGTGGTGTTTATTCTTCTTTGCTTAGTTGTTTGCTTCCTGGAAATTATTGTTTCTCTGGTTCTGGCGTTTACTCTTTAGTTCTTCTTTGTAGTTAATCTCCTTAAGTAGTTTCTCTAGTGCTTGTTTGGACGACATAAATTCTTTCAGTTTCTGTTTTTCATGGAAGGTTTTTATAACCTTGTCAATTTTGAGAGAGAGTTTTGCTGGGTAGGAGAATCTTGGCTGCAAATTATTTTCTTTCAGAGTTTGGAATATGTTACTCCAGCCTCTTCTGGCTTTTATGACTTGATTTGCGAGGTCTGGAGTGATTCTGATTGGCTTGCCTCTAAATGTCACTTGGTCTTTTACTTTTGCTGCCTTTAAAATTCTCTCCTTAGCCTCTACATTGGTCAACTTGATTATTATGTGGCATGATGAGCCTCTTCTTTTGTCTTGTCTTCAGGGAGTTCTGTATGTTTCCTGTACCTGTGTGTCGACTTCTCTTTCTATGTTTGGAAAATTCTCTGTTATTACTTCTTTGAAGAGATTGTTTATTCCATAAGTTTCAACTTCTAATCCCTCTTCTATGCCTATTATTCTTAGGTTAGCTCTTTTAAAATTGGCCCAGATCTCTTTGATGTCCAATTCATACTGTCATATTTTTCTTTCTAAATTTTGTACTATAGATTCATTTTTGGAATGGTCATCTTCTAAGAGTGATATTCTATTTTCCATGTGATCTAATCTGCTGTTTATAGTTTGTATTGATGCCTTCATTCCTGTTATTTCATCTTTCACTTCCTTCAATGCTTCTGTTTGGTTCCTTTTCAGGTCATCAAATTCTTTGTTTATTTGTTCCTTTATTTCTGACTACATTCTTTCTGAAAATCCTGTATTGTTTCTAGTATTAAAGATCTGAATTGTTCTTTTGGTAATCACTGTCATTCTGGGTTGGTGAGATCTGTTATTGAGGGGTTGTGGTAGCTCATTGTTTCTTTGTTATTTTTCCTTCCCATGATTCCCCTGTTGTTAGATTTATATCTTTGCTGCTCTTGCAAGTTTTCTCATCCAATCTCTGCATTGGGGGGTGTTAGAGGTGTCTGAGTCTATATACAGGGATAGTTTGTATTCAGTGGTAAAGTTTGGGTGAGAGGTCACAGTAATGAATGCAGGAATAGGGTAAAGAAGAGGGTATGTTCCAGAGGAATAAAAGGTTGAGTGTGTTGAGGTGATATATTATAAAGATTAGCGATAGTAGATATATCAGGAGATTCTGGTAGCCAATATGGAGTTTTGAGTGTGGTAGTATGAGATGGTCTTGATATGAGACAGGAAAAAAAGAAAAAGAAAAAGAAAAGAGAGGACGTAAAGTGTTGAGGAGAGGAATATAGAGGGGAGAAAGGAGGGGGAAGCTTGTAAAGGGAAAAGAAGGAGATTCAACAACAAGTACTAACTAAGCAAGCAATCATCTACACAAACATAAGTAAATCAAGGCAATACAAAAAGAATACTGAGTTAAAAAATATAAAACATAACATAAAAACAAACAAACAAACAAAACAAATCCCCCCAAAACAAAAAAAAAACCCCAAAAATAAAAACACAACCAACCACTAAGAGCAACACTCTGCTAGTTCGTAAGTACCGGGCTTAAATTTTTGAGTGTGTCTCTGGCATTTTTATTTGCTCTGTCAGTGCAGGCAGGGCGTTTGTTAATGTTTCTCCCGCTGCTAGCTTATGTCTCTGGGCTCTTCAGAGGGGCTCCCTCACCTCAGGGGCCCATTCCAACTTACAGATCCCTGCTGCTCCTATTTCCATTCTTATTTGTTCCACTGTAACCCTATTGCTAAACCCTAATAGTAACTCTAAACTAACCGTAACGGTAACCCTAACCCTAACACTAAACCTAACACTAACCCTAATCCTAACTCTAACCCAAACCCTAACTCTACCCTAACCCTAACCCTAAACCCTAACTCTAACCCTAACTGTAACTCTAACACTAACCCTAAACCCTAACCCTAACCCTAACCCTAAACCTTAACCCTAACCCTAACCCTAGCCTTAACTCTAACTCTAAACCCTAACAGTAACCCTAAACCTAACCCTAACCCTAACCCCTAGCGCTAACCCTAACCCTAAACTAACCCTAACCCAAACCCTAACCCTAACCCTAACCCAAACCGTAACTGTAACCCTATCCCTACCCCTAACCCTAAACTAACCCTAATCCTAAGCCTAAACTAACCCTAACCCTAACCCTAACCCCAACCCTAACCCTAACCCTAACCCTAAGTCTATCGTTGTATATATGTATATTTTGTTATGTTACTTATGAAATATTTACATGGATCATTATGATTTCTTGCTGGAAAACTGCATTAATGCTATTTCTCTCTTTGACACAAACATGTATGGTTGGAGGCTTGGTAGTTTGGTGCTGTTGATAGGACACTGCATGTGTGTTCCTTTACCTAATTCAATCATTTTCACTTCACTCTTTTTCCATTTGTATAGTCACACTATCTAATCTCCAGCTAGAAACAATACTGTGTATAGGTTACATAACCTAGGTAAAACAATGTATTACAAGTCTCTCTTTTATACATATATATTCAGTTATATCTCTTTAGTCTTTATGCCCTTTAGTGTACCTACCTATACAATATAATTAATATATAAATTACATATATATATATATATATATATATATTCAGACATGTATATTTTATATTTGTGTATTATCCCTTCCTCAGCCCTTCTGTCTGTGGCTCCATCCCCTATTGCAGGAGACCCCTGTGACTCATTCAGCATTGTCCTCTGTATTTGCTGTCAATAAGTTGGAGAACTATAATCACTAGACTTTTATTAGAGGGTGCCAGTCCTCTGCTCTGGACATGTTTTGGAAGCTGTATATGGTAAGATTACAGGAAATCAGCAGCAGGGTTTTCACATGCAGACTCTTAGAAGATAAAGGGAAGGATGAAATGCATCTATTGTCATGTACTTTGCCTTCTATTTTAATGAAAATAAAGCATCTCTTGGATCTTTAGCTCAAGAGATATTACTAACAGTGTTAACTCAGAGTGATTTTCTTATAACATATTTCTGAACTAAATCATTAGGAGAGAGAGAGGGGAGAGGATAGTGTGGAGAGGGAAGGAGAGGAGGAAAGGGAAATGGAAAGAGAAGCAGAAGCCAATCCTTTGGGAAGAAATTTTCAGAGTTGTTATGAGACACTTGGATTTAAACATCTTTCCATGAATTTAAATCAAATAGATTTCTCCTGAGAGAGCATATTTGGAGGGGGAAAGGATGTGTGTTTGCACATCAGCCTTGTATCCAGTATGTAGAGAGCACTCTCCTCTGTTTACCATGGGTTCACATTTTGCCATGGACATGCAAGGCCATGCTCTTGCTGGCCCACACAGATGCTTTCCCCAGATTCTCTGGAGGTTGAGAGTCTGAGATTCTTTCTTCATCATTATCTCCCACCTTAACCATATGCAGCATGTCAAACAAAGTACTGTAGCAAAACTCTGTCCTGGGATTACAAAAGGGCCAGGAAATGGAGTCCTCTCTCTAAGCATCTGTCTGAGGGAATAAATTGTAGTGATTTCCTTAGAGCAGCAGGATCTATGTTCTTTTATTCCATGTAAAGCTCCTTACCCTGAAAAGTTTTCAAATTCTTTTTTTTTTTTATAGCAAATGTGATTCTGTTAAAAGTGTAGGGGCTTATATAAGATACAAGATTTATGTAATGCTGGAAGCTGAGAGTGTATGCACTGATTTCCAGGTGATATTTGAATGCTGTGTGGAAACACAGAGAAGGATCAAGGTCACTGAAGCATAAACCTTGACTCTTGCTCCATCTGCCCTTAGAGCCTTCCTCTATGCTGGACACATTTGGAAAGCTCTGTGCTAGGATCATATCAAATCAGCAGAGTTTTCAGGTATGGACCCTTGGAAGAAAAGCAAAAGGATGTAACTCATTTGTTGTCCTGCACCTGGCTTGTTATTTTGATGGAAACAAGCCTCTATTCTTTTTATCCCTTACTTACAGTCAGCGGACATTTCTCCAGTGAGACCCCTCAGTTATGCCAGTTTTGAGAAATCCATTAGTAGAAACCCTGGATGCTGGAACATCACAGGCAAGTTATGTGTGGTTATGGGCAGAAGAATGAAGAGGTGATATTGTCTATTCTGAATTCATATAAGGTAACTTATTTATTGCCACAACAAATATCAGAAAACTGTTAACACATCACATCCCCTTTTGGGGCCAGCTTGAGATTGCAGGCTAAATGCTGATCCATGGAGAAACATTTGGTTTTCTTGAACAAATTTAAAAGTTATTGAAAAAAAATCCTCAACAAATTGAAAATTTAATATTCCTAAACACTATGCAAATATATTGTAATCAGTGTTTTTCCTAGTGATTCATCAGTATTTTGATGTTTAAGAAGAGAATGCCTGTCAGATGAGAACTCACTACAACATTTTTGTATCTATTAGAAATGATTACTTTAGTTGCAAAAACCACCCAGAATACAACATCATCTTGTACAACCACAGCAAAGTAATTTTAAAGATGGCAGAATATAATCATATATATATGGGGATTGACTCTGTCTTTGGAACCTAATTTGTCATAGTTTGATGAATGGTTATTTGTAAATGGAATCTGAAATTTGTTGGTGTAAAGTTACAGTTTTACCATAATTTAAAAAGGATTGCTAGAGATGGACAAGTGTTGGCTTCTGGTGCATTATGTCTAATCCATCATCTTTAATAATGTCTGTGTGCATATACTTCAGCAAAACTGATGCAGAAGGAGTGCTCAGATGCTGCATCCCAGGCAGCACTGAGTGGCCAGCCATCTTCCACCGCCCTCTCCTTTTCTTGTTACCTCTAAGCAACTGTGCCCTTTCCTTCCACTCACCAGCACATGGCCTCAGCTAGAAAGACTGTGTTGCACAGGATAAAACTGAGTTTGCAGGGGCTGTACTGTGGCATTCTGATTTTAAGTATACATTCATATAGAATCTTAAAAAATATACCAAAATATAGAATAATATAAAACAATAAGCCCAATATACCAATATTTTTCACTACTTGCCAGTTTCTCTATCAAATATTTGCCTGTTAAACATTCTTTCCAATAAACATTTGTTAGGAACCAATTAGGTACCAGGTGTACTAGAAAATTGCAAGAGAAGACATGACTTCTAGAACCACAGTTTATAAAAAGATAAAACATGGGCCTTGCTATGTTAAGTGATCATAAAAATATAAAGCATTGCTGGACATAGTGGAGTGGTACATGCCTGTAATCCTAATACTTCGGAGGCTGAGACAGGAGGATCACAGGTTCAAGACCAGTCTCTCCCAGTATTCACACACACACACACACACACACACACACACACACACACACACATACACACATACACACATACATAAAGCACTATGAGAAAAGAAAAGGGTTACACCATTTTTATGCAGAATCAAATTTCATGTATGTGTGTGTACATATAGGTAGAGTGCTGTTCATCATACTAAGGCTTCTGGCAAGCAAATAAATTCGAAATATATTCAAGATAACTTGAACATCACATTATGCATCTGAGTCTTCTCTCTCTCTCTCTCTCTCTCTCTCTCTCTCTCTCTCGTGTGTGTGTGTGTGTGTGTGTGTGTGTGTGTGTGTGTGTGTTACTGGAGATTGAACTCAGGGGCATTCTACCTCTGACCTATAACCCCAGCCCTAATTTATTTGTTTTTCTTTTGAAGCAGGATCTCACTAAGTTGCTGAGGACCTTGCTAAGTGGCTGAGACTGGCCTTGAACCTGTGATCCTTCTGGCTCAGTCTCTCAAGTACTGGGATTACAAACGTACACCATCACACCCAGCTGGGTCTTAGTCTTTTTAAAATCCAGCAGATAATACTGATATTTTTGTATTAAAAAGTTAGTCAGTTGTGCCTTGACCACAGAATTCAATCAACTTTCTCTGGATTGTGGGCTATATTCACATCTGACTCAAGTGAGCATCACCCAGGGACTAGTTTGTGATTTGGACAGTGAACTCTCTCCACAGATCAAGTCTCAAAATCTATGGCAGCTCTTTAGGGTGAGAAGTTAAAAATCCAGGTCCAGAGATTTCCTTCTCAAGCTCTGCTCCCTCTGCAACCCTCAGACTCTGCTTCCTTGGTCTCCTCTCCTGCCGACAGGCCACAAGGTTAAGGCTCTGATTATCTCATGTTGCTGTCCATCTTCTTGCTATGACTGCACCCTTCTCAGAGCTTCAATGACAGGTAGACAGAGAGAAAGGAGAGGCACAGTTCTCTGGCCAGAGGGGAGCTTCCTCTTGAGAGTTTTGAAGCTGCTGCTACTGTAGTATGAAGTCCCTAGAGGGCTGGGGTATCAGAAATGAGGGGAAAAAGAAGAAAAACACAGGGTAGTCCTCACTCCCTGGATGAACAGCAGGAGTTTTCCTTCCTGCCCTGTGAGCAAGAACTGGAGAATTCCTTTCTCCAGTGAGTGTTTATGGCAGGCTCTGCTGCCCATGTCTGGGTTTGGGGTTCAGGGAAAGGAATGTGTAAAGAAACAATGGTTGCCACCCTGAGTTCATTGATGCCTTTAATTCTGGTCTTTACCCAGTTAGTTGTCTAATATTTACATTTTGGAATCCTCGACAGAATGTCTATAAATTCTGCCCTGGTTTTATAGCAAGTTTGAGTGAAAAGGAAAGGTCTTCAACTAAAACAAAAGTATAAGAGATATTTTTAAAAGCCATCATGTCAATTATTTTTTCAACAAGACCTGCTCTATAGTAAAGTAACTGTGTGATTGGATTGGATTTGTTGGGGAAGATATGGAGGCCTCAGTGATACCTGTGCCATTCAAATGAGGTAGTGACAGTATCCATGATGACACCCTAGGGGGAGTGGTGGGAGCTGCTCCCTCTGGAGGAACCTCAGGAACTGAATTCCAGGTGTAACAGCATCCATGTCCAGGCAGTAATCCCTGCAGTAGACACGGCTGGAAGAAAACAAACACAACATAACCAAGAGCCAAAGATCAATCAAATGACAGAAATACTCATGTGGACCTCTGTGCCTTATAGCTCTAACCCTAAAGCCCCATGATTAGTATTATGCCATGTTAGAGTCTCTAGTCTGTAAGTAAGGTTTTATAAGTACCTATGTATGTTTTCATGGAAATACTATCTAAATACAGTGTATGTGAGTGTGTACAGTGTATGGATATATACATTACATTTATACAAAAATATACATAGACATGTAAATATATGTATATATACATAATATATACAGAGAAGATATGGTCCGATTTATGATATTTTAGATACAAATATACATATACATTCATACACACAAATATACATACACACAGATAGATATATGTGTGTGTGTGTGTGTGTTTGTGTATGTGTAAAGAGACAGAGAAGATGAGAAGATGGGATATAATTTGTATTATTTTCCATAAAACTATTCATCATAAGAATAGTTTTCATTGAGATTACTGGCCAAATAAAATATTCATGTTGTATCTGCCATATCATGTCTGTAATTTTGTCTTCTGTTCATAGTTGTTTTTTTGTGTGTGTGTTTGTGTATGGTGTGTGTGTGTGTGTGTGTGTGTGTGTGTGTGTATTACTGGGGACTGAACCCAGGCTTGTTCTATCTCTGAGCTATGCCCCTATTTTAGTTTGAAACAGGGGGGCTTCACTAAGTTGCTGAGGGCCTTGCTAAGTTTCTGAGGCTGGCCTCAAACATGTGATCCTCCTGTATCAGCCTCCCAAGTACTGAGATTACAGGAGTGTGCCACTGTGCCTGACTTTAATTTAAATGTGATAGATTCTAAGATTCTAGTAGTGTATATAACTTATGTTGGTATACTGTATGTACTGTATGTCTTGTTGTATGTGAGCTCTAATATCTTTTCGAACACTGTGAATACCATGTCAAGCTATTCAAGTGTCAGTCATTTAAAACAGATAAATTACTGCATCTGTCTGGGGAAAGATGGATTATTATTTATATGTTGTATGTTTTTCAGTAAAATTAAGTTTTATAAATACTTCTCCTGGGGGGTGGGGACTTAGGATAAGCATTTGCAAATTGTGTGGAGGTTGCCTCTATTTAAATTCTAGGGTTCTTTTTTTTTATTAATTGGTGCATTGTAAATATACATCTTTGTTAGGTACAAGCTGATAAAGTCATATATGCACACATTTCTCATTTAACCTCTTCCCCAATTCCCACCCAACTCCCTCGCCCTCCCTCCTTCTTAACTTCAGTTTAGTGATTGACTTTGATATATTTGTGAAAGTACATCATGTGCATTAGGGTGTTCTTCTCCCCACCCCTCGTCCATCACCTTCAGTTAAATCAACTTCTAAAAAAAAATGTTCATAAAAAAATTAACTCCTACAGATGTTCCCTAAAAAAAAAAAAAATTCTAGGGTTCTAAGATTGAATTTCTTTCCACCCTAGTGTAATTCAGATTTTTAACTAACTCAAACCAACATCTCATTAGTGGTGGATCTCTGGATCTTGGCTGTGCTGGTTTGGTTTGGTTTTCCTGTGATCATACAGAAGGATACTGTGCCCAGTTAGCACTGTCTGTCCAGTTCAGCCAGAGCCTTTCTTCCTAGCTTTAAATACAACATCAGTTCCAGCAACTCTACTTGACCTGAGCAAGAGCTTTAAATTCTGCTTCAGTCAAGGGCCCTCAAATGTAAACCATCGTCTCCAGTCCAAAATGTGAGCTTTAAAGCCCAGTGTTTCTACAAAACTGTGAAAACAGTATGACATTGTCCTATGGTGATTTCCCCATGAAAAGTGTTATTCATGTCACCTGCGTGGCTGCTGGTACCTGGCTGGAGCTGCAGGGGGGTTTTGATATTGCTTGTGGAACCATCCAGGAAAGAGGAGAAAAAGAGCTCAATCCTAAGAAACATTATTTCTTGGCATGTGCATTTCTCCAAAAAATCTTGTTTGATGGAGTTAAGCATTGTCAGCTAAAGAGCATCATGTTTGGATACTATTTTCAAATTTCTTATATAAATGCAAATCTAAATTTGTCTAACACATAGGCATGTTAACTAGTCGATTATATGGTTGGACTTAAAGGAGAGAAAGAAAATACATCAGCACCTCCACTAAGCTTTGTCCAAAAGTAACCTTTACTCTAACTTTGCTGAACTTTACTGTGAAAGCTGCACTGTCCCTGTCACTCTGAAAAGCTAAGCTAGTGAATGCCATGAACACCTATGGGCTCAGAAGGTTGAAGGAGGTAGCATTTGACGAGCATCAGTTAGGATGGAGGAGCACCAACTGGATGTGCTAAAGTACAGAGAAAGATAAAAGCCTGGACAGTCATTCCACCCACTAGAACAAGAGGCAGTGGAGATGAGAGAAATTCCAGCATGGGAGGAGGAGTATATGGGACCCTAGAGGAGGTGATGGAATTTAAGAAATGGATATGGCTAAGCTGATACAGCTCTTCACACCGCCAGACTGGAGTCTTCACACCGCCAGACTGGACTGGAGTCTTCACACAGGAACAGTTTCAATGATAGCCCCCATCACTAACCCTAACTTCACCCCAAACACACATACACACACACACACACACACACACACACACACACACACACACACACAAGGACCATCTCACCTGCTTCTCATAGGCTTGCTGAATCAAAGCTCAGTTGTAAGAAAAGCAGAAAGAATCAATGGTTGTGGACCTCCACACTAATGCACGATATGACCATCAGGAGAAACTGAGGGAAGCAGGGAGAGGAGGTATGGGGGAGGCCTAAAACTACTAAAAATAACAGCAAAAAACAAAGCCTATTGTTTTAAAAAGGGAGACTCTAAGACCCCTGCAACTCCTGGTATGTTCTGAGAATGAGTGTTTCACTGGAATAGCCTTCTTAAACAAATCTGACATCCTGTGGCCCAGTGCCCCTGCTGGCCAAGCCTTTGGGGCCCCCATGGGCTGCAGTTGGAATGTGGAATCATCCTTTTTATTAAGCATGTTTTTCATTGGGAAGCAGCTGTGTTATCTCTAGCAACCATCTGTTTTCCTTGGAAATAATCTGCAATGACTTCCTGGTTGATAACATTAACTTATCACTTATGAATTTTCCACCTGCAGAAAGTGGTCTCCTGAGAGAGGTACTGTGGAAACTGTGGACTGAGTAGAGCTGGGAGGAAAGAAAGCACATCCTGGCAAAGTTAGGGACATGGATGAGTCCCACAGGTGAGCAAAAGGAGGCTCACAGGGAAAGGCACACACATCAAAGGTGTGTGTGTGTGTTTGTGGTGTAAAGAGGATGGATAAAAAAAATACAGTGTAGTTAGAAAACATAGAAGGTGTACTGACCTAGAGTAAGACCCAAAAAAATAAAATAAAATGAAGCCCTATGTAAGAGTGTAAGAGGTATGAGAAACACTCAACTTGCTAACATGTGAGCCAGGCAATGAAGGGAGTAAGTCACACATTTCACAGTTACTACTGATGGGTATTAGAATCCCCAAATTGAGTCTCTTTAATGGAGTACATGAGCATTCCTCATCTGAAATCTAAAATGCTCCGAAGTTCAAATGTTTGGAATGCAGACATGATGCCACACAGAAAGAATCCCACATCTAAACTCATGTGGCAAGTTGCATAAAACTGATGTACACTGAAAATATGGGATAAGAAATATCTGATAATAGATGCATCAACTGTTACCTTCTGGCTCTGTGGCAGCAACAGGGTTCATGGAGGACCGCTGCTCACAGTAACCTTGACACCTATGTAATAGGTACTCCCAATATGCAGAAAAAGAAATTAAAGCTCGGAAACAGAAATGTGATGTTAACCAGCCCAAGGCTACAAAAACAAGGAAGTGGCCATGACCATCCCATAATTTGTACTATATTTGACTAATTCCAAGTATTTGGGGGTCTGTGCACTTTCAATTTTGATTTCATGTGTATTAGTACGTGTATAGATGTGTGTGTGTGTGTGTGTGTGTCTGTGATTTACAATTTTTATAAATTTTGAGAAGTTACTTCATTTCACTTAATTCTTCTAAAGCTCTTTCTTTCTTTTATTAGATTATGTATCTTCCCTATAAAATAGCTATTTTTAAACAATGCTGTGAATATTAAAGATTATGAATGCAAAATCCTTGGTACCAGGCCTGCAACATTGCGACGTTACCTTAATCAGTTGGAGCAAGGCTCAGCCTACTAAATAAGAGATGTATGACATTTCTCGCTTTACATTATTTTATTCTGGAAATTTGGGCTTTGCTTCCACATTAAAAAAGGTTTTTTAAGAGGCTCAGGATGCTGTCATCAGGAGAACAAAGGCCTAGGCCTGACTCACAGGTATCCATTAACTCTACAAATACCGGCAGCTGAGTCAAGAGAACTTAGGTTTCTTATCATAAGACAGAAGGAAGCTTTTAGACAAGAAAGCTTGCTAAACTTTCCGCTTACCTAAAAACTTATTAACTCTCTTTTAGCTGCCTGAGCAAATAGGAAAGATTTATCTAATGAATAGTTCCTCTTCGCTGTGGAGAGCCATTACGCCCAAAAGATGGCGCAAGGCGGAAGGGACTGTCTGACACAAACAACTCCTTACTAGGGCATGCCAGGAGATCGGTGCGGAGGTGGGTCGGGCGATATGTTCCTGGCCAATTGGCTTTCAGAACGGGCCGACTCGGGATTGGTCAGAAGCTAGTATATAAGATAGGGGCGGAAACACAATCGGGGCCATTTTCTCTCTGTAAGTCAACTGCCTGAGTAAAGCTTTGCATAGAAGGAACCTGTTTGTGGCGTTCTTTGTCTGCTGGTCAGACACTTGTGCACCGCACTTCGCTTTTAACCTTTACCCCCTGCTCTTCCTTTGCTTTGCCTGCTCTCTACTAAAAGAATAATTCATTTACACTTTTGTATTTTTTCCGCTGCTTCCCTAATCTTAGCAAACACTATAGGAAATAGCCTTTCCAGTTAAAGATGTACCTACTTAACTCCAGGAAAAACAAGGCTGTAAAAATTCCTTTTTTTTATGCCTTGTTGTAATGAGCATAAATATCACTCATGAGATGAATTAAAACAGATGCGTCTTAACATACATGGTGTGTAAGCATACTCTCACTCGCTCTCGACCTCGTCTCGATCCCCACCTAATGAGGGACCCCCCAGTCTCTACCGCTTCTTTGAGGGCTGGCCCCCGGCACAACATAACAGCCTGGTACCAAGTGCTCATAAATAGTTACTGAGAAGGAAAATTCTTGGTCTTCCCAGTCTTGCTGTGTCCATGTCCTTGATGAGGATGTGTAGATCATGTTGCTTATTCAGTGAGGTAGTCTACCTTTTTGGACTTCATTCTTTGCTTTCATTATACCACTAATATCACTATAGGTTAGGCTCCTTCTTCTCCGTAATGTGAAATAGATTGAGGGGTATCAATTGCTAGTCAAGTCACTCCACTTTCTGATTTGGAAATGGGATGAGTTGTAGATCTTCATCTGTTTCCAAAAAGAACTGTTATTTGAGATTCTACTGCTTTAAGTTTATTTCTCCTAAATGGCAAACATTAATATTTCTTAGAGTGATTTCCATTTAAATAGCATTTGTAATCCAAAGGGTGTGATAGATTTTTCCTAATATCTTTTCTTGAAAAAAATAAGTGCATTCCAATTTTAAATTTCTCTTTAAAATTACATTTTATTGTTGTTTTTGGTTTCACTTTGCTTGATATTCTTTATGAGATCTAGGACTGCTAATTTTACCATAATGAATAAAATACCTAAATGCTTACAGATATTGCAATTTACTGGATGAAATGTGCTCAACAGAGTCCTGAGGGATATTGCTTACATTCAGCTGTTTCAAAGGACACCAAGAAAACCCCTTGATATGTTGCAAAATCCTCCTGTGACTTTGGCATAGACAGAGGCTTCAGCCCCAGGTCTGTCATTTCCTGTGGGTGAGACTCTATGCAGGTCACATAACTTTTCTGCTTCTCAGTTTCTCCATACAGAGAGATGATATGAAGTATACAGATTGGATGCTCTCTTGTTTCTTCTCCAGTGGGGAATGGACTAATGAGCTATCTTTCATCTCCCACTTCTGGGTCCCTGAAGGATGCTACAGAATGTGGTCACAGTGTCCTCATAGTAGCAAGGCCTGGAGGAGGAGGAGGAAGAGGAGAAGGAGGAGGAGGAGGAGAAGGAGGAGGAGGAGGAGAAGGAGGAGGAGGAAGGTACAGCACAGCTGAGCAATGGGACTCAGGTGCCAGGAGACCAAGCCTTACAAAATCTGTACACACCCCACTTTGGGACATACGCTGCTACATTTTGTTTTGTTTTGATTCATGATTTCATATACTATAGTAAAATATATTCAACATAAGACTTGCAATTTTAACCATTTTAAGTATATAACTCAATGCTATTAATTGCTGTCATATCATTGGTCAATCATCACCACTGTTTTCAAAATGTTTCCATGATTCTCAATACAAAGTCTTTGTCCATTAAGTCCCTTTTCTCCAAGTCCCCTCCTAAACACTTTGTAACCTACAAGCTACTTTGTCTCTATGAATAAGCAAAGTGCCTGAATCAACTGGTGAGTATACTTTTGTGGAAGAATTAGAAGCAAGCTTTTGAAATAGGTAAGAAATTATACATGTATTTATATATGCATCATATATAGGGATAGTTACATATAAATGATAGTATTAGAAGTAAATACCTAGTCAGGCGTGGTGGCGCACACTTATAACCCCAGCATTTGGGAGGCTGAGACCAGAGGATCAGGGTTCGCGGCCAGCCTCAGCTACCTAGTGAGGCACTCTGCAACTTAGTGAGACCCTGTTTCAAAATAAAGAATAAAAAATAGGGCTGGGGATATAGCTTGGAGGTAGAATGCCCCTGAGTTCAATCCCCAGTACTGCAAAAAAAAAAAAAAAAAAAAAAAAAAAAAAAAAAAAAAAAAAAAAAAAAAAAAAGAAAAAAAGAAGTAAATACCTAACATGGCTGAGGAATAAACTCAATGGAGACTTGAGAGAAGATTGGAGAATGAGGAAATGGCTGTCAAATTTGGTAGCATGTGAGCATTTCTTTATGAGGAGTGTTACATACATTATATATAAATATATATATATATATATATATATACATAGATTACATATATACATATATTCAATTATATAGAACATACTAACTAAAATATATATGTCTGATTTTTAACTTTTCGACTTTCTGGCAGGTTAACCCTCAAGTGCTTGAAGTTTTTGAGTCCCTTTTGTTCAATATATGGACATATATGTGTGGACCTGTATGTGTGATATTAAAAGAGGCAGTGTCTTCTATTTCTGGATTGGGACTTTTCAGAAAAAAAAAAAAAAAAAGAGATGAACAATATTTCTTGTGACGAATCAAAGAACCAACAGATTCACAATCTGGAGGCCTTATTCTCTCCTTGTTATGCAAATTCAGGCTCTGAGAGCCTGTATTCTCCAAGTGGATCCTAAATGGTGGGTCATGTTGGAAAGAGACTTAGAATATCTCTGAAAACTTCTAGGACCTTGCCTTGATATTTTTGTATTCCTACAAGCAAATTTTAGTATTATAGTCTCCAGATTTGAGTCGGAAAACAAGAAGCTTTGAAAACATAAATAAAAGTAGAAATTGTTAGAAGGCAATGGATGATGTGAAATAATTATTAAGATAGCTATGAAGTGAGGCTTGGCGAATCCAGGGCATCTGCCCCACAGAGGCGAAGCCCAGGCAGAAAGCTTCTGCTGTCTCTGCTGTACCGCAGGGTTCTCCCTGAAGTGCTGAGTCTCTCTGCTGAACCTTTTTCTCTGCATTTTGTTCCAGATGGAAAGTGCAACTCTGGAGATTTTATTTGGTTGGTCCAGTTTCAGGATGTGCTCATGTTCCAGAAGCCAAGTTTCAGGGAAAACATT
The DNA here is from genome assembly GCA_004027655.1 of Graphiurus murinus. Classification (NCBI taxonomy): domain Eukaryota; kingdom Metazoa; phylum Chordata; class Mammalia; order Rodentia; family Gliridae; genus Graphiurus; species Graphiurus murinus. The sequence continues at coordinate 17,571 of PVLC010015828.1, forward strand.
TTTCCCTTCTAGAATGGGAATAACTCCTCTCTTCTACTGAACCACATATAATTTTGGATTTTCAAGAAGTACAGAGGATAATTTGCTGAGGAGAAAAAAAATTCTTCTGATATCCTCTGTAGTTCACCCATATTAATGAACTATTCACCTGTACAGTTTTTTTCTATTCTAATAGTCTCTTCCATGAAACTTTTCTCTAATTAACTTCATAACTTCTTTGCTTCAACTCTTCGCAAAAGCAGAGCAAGGTTGTCAAAGCTACTGTCTCCATAACCAGGTGCAGATTCTTGGAGTGTTGGACACTTCTCCCAAGTGCAAACTTTCTCGTCTCACCGTCAATATCCAGATAACACTGAAGTGTGCGGCATTGTTTGAGTAGGGATCTCTCCTGGTCTTCCAGTTGTACATGTCTATGTTACTGAATCCCCAGAATTTTCTTCCCTTCTACTTTCTCTTCCTAAACTGTATGATAAATCAGCAGCAATGTAAAAACTCAATTTTACTTGCAAAAAGGTTCCATTCTACTTTCCTTACCCATGAAAAGATGAATTAAAGTGAGTTAGTAGGTATGCACCCAGTAGGAAGGAAAATCTTCTCTGCTTTGAGCCCTTGGTCTTTTCTTCCATTACAAATCACATTGGCCAACCTCTGTTGCTCTTCACATCATGCAGGGCCAGGTCCTCCTGTGCCATTCATCCTCCTGTTTGGAGAACTGATGTCCTCCTGGAAGCGGATACTAAGGTAGAACACCCTGTTGGGAGAGAGGCACTCATTCTGCCAGCATCTTGGAACTCAGGACCATGCATCTCTATGGACTTTTCCTAGAGAAACACACAGACCTGGGTGGTGAGAAACTAGTGGGGTAAGCTCCTTATTAAAAAAAGGCAGTTAAATAGAGTCACCTTGAAACAAGCTACAAATCCTCCCCAGGTTCAGCTGTCATCTAATGATAGGTCTAATTGGAGAGTAATAAGATCAGCCTCCTTGTCCCAGTACTCAATTTAAGAGAACTTCACCTGCCATGTTAGTGCAAGAAAGCCAGAGATCCCCTGATGAGGCAGCATGTCTCCCTCCTCAGCCTTCTTCAGCAAACTTGATACCTTTATCCCTTTATAGAAATGTTTCCCAGAAAGCTTACTGTATTTACATACAATATCAGCAGCAATCTGCTATAACAGAAAAATGAATAGATTTTTATAAAAATATGCAGTATCAGTAAGACTGACATATTTACTACACATATAACTTTATTACTATTAATGTTATATTACTCTAATGACAATGGTAAAGTCCACTAAACATTTTTGTTGAATCCACAAAATGTTAATTGCATTAGCTTCTATAGATAATGAAGAAAGAGGAACTCTTCCCAGCTCATTTTATGAAGCCAACATGCATTTGATACTTACACTTAACAAGTGTGTTTTAGGAAAAGAAAATTATAGGCTAGTATTTTTTACAAGCTTGGATGCAGACATCATAAACAAAAACCATAAAGTCTGGACTTATCACAAGCATGTTGCATTTGTTCCTGGAAATATATTTCTCAGTACATACTCTACAGAAATGAGATCTGCATGCAGCAATAATAATTATATATATAAGCAATCATAGGAGCATTAATAGACAAAACCAAAAAGCAGAAGCCAGCACTGGCTCTCAAGAGAAGAAACGGTAAGTAAAAGGTGGTGTATTTATAGTGGCATAATCTGCAGCATTGTGAACCAGGGGAAGTGCCTGATTCCAAAGCATATGTGTTTAATGACCCCTCATCATTACAAAGTTTAGAAACAAGCACACTTAATGCATGGGCGAACACAGTGCAAGGCAACTGCCTTTTAGCTAGAGGAGCGGCCAGTGCTGAAGAGATGTTTATCCTGTAAATGGCGGAAAAGAACACCCGGCACCCAGAACTTATCATCTAATTGGAGCTGACAGGCAATAAGCAAGTAAATAAAATATGTCAGCTGCCTGCTAGTGACAAGGGAAAGAAATGTATGTCAGGTCACCAGGAAGACTGAGCACATGAAGGCAGAAGCAGGAGGGCAGGTGGCTCAGTACCATGGAGCCCTCAGGAAGGACTTGACTGAGAGACCAGAGGAGGTTGGAGGGCAGTGAGTAGCTACCATTGAACCGAGTAAGCAGAATGCCATTCCCAGGTTTCAGTATCTCAGACCTTCTCTCTGGCTCCCGGGATGGAAGGCCATGGAAGAGACAGGGTCAAGACAGAGGTGATGGTGTTGAGGAAGGGATGGAATGAAACTAGTGCAGCCACATATGGACTGTGCAGCTGCAAGGATTGGCTGGACACAGAAAGTGAACGAATGATCAAGAGTGAGCATCAAGGTTGTTTGGCCTGAGCAGCCAGAAAGATAGCTCCATTTCCTGGTGGGAAGATCAGGATTTGGTCATGGGCTTGAGGAGTGTGTGACATCTGCTGGACATTCCACTAAAGATGTCAAGAATGTTGTTGTTCTCATGACTTGAAACTTGGATGGGGTCGGGGCTGGGCTAAAAGTCTAGCAGTTATCACCAATGTGTGCCTGTCATTTTTATGATGCAGGTGGTGATGAAGACTGAGATGAAGAATGAGAGTCCAAGAGAGGAGCAGTGAGACTTTCTGAGCTTGAAGTTCAGTGCAGTGGGAAAAGATGGCCACCTGGGGTCCAGAGCACCAGACAAGAAAATAAACTAAGAAACACTAGGCAGAAAATAAGATTGTCCATCTCAAAAGCCATAGGCAGAAATCTGTCAAGAAAGGCAGAGTGATGAGCAATGCCAGATGTTGCTGATGGGTGAGCAGACCAGGACTGGAAAGCAGATACTGAATGGATGAGTGTGTGGTGAGCCTGAGAGGAGGGAATTTTGAATAACATGTGGGTGAAACCCCAACCATGATGTGTTCAAGAGTAAATGTGAAGCAACACATTGGAGTCACCCACACCAAGAGAGAGATGGAGTTGGAGATGGACTGAAAATTCAGAGTTTTTTTTTCAAAATAGAAGAAATGGCAGTAGGTTGATTAATGGGTGTTAACTCACATCACAGGGAAAATTGACGTAGAAGAGGGAAAGAAGCAGACTTCTAGGGTAGACTTCTAGGATAATGTGCTTGAGTAAGAGGATGATAACCAGCACACAAATTAAGGAGCTGACTTGCAGAGTAGTACAGAAGACTTGTTCCTGGTCAAAGCAAGAAAGTGAAGATATGTGGCCATAGAGGCAAATGAGGTGACACAGCAGCAGGGATCCCTGAGTGTTTTCTGGTTATTCTCTCCACCATCTGCTTCTCTGACCTAATATTCCATGTCACTCCCAGAATTGCTTCTTTGCAGTCCTTCAAATTGGCCTGATTTTCTCTAGTCCCAGTGCTTCTCTGCTAATCACCACAGATACATATCTGGTTCCTTCTTTCTACTCCTTCACACTTGCGCACATACACTCCCTTTGAGATCTGCCCTAGCCTTCACACAGATAACAACAACCTCTCATTTCCTTTTTCTGTTTTATTGTTCTCTTAATTTTTTAGCAACCATGAAATCCATTTCATTTTTCTTTATCTCATTCTGTGCCTTCTTCCTTCACCATATATTGAATGAATGAATGAATGAATGAATGAATGATTTATGCATGACACTATTCTCCATATCTTCCATGGGCTTGTCATGGGCTTGTCTGGTTTGCATGGTTACTAGTTATTATTAAGAATATACATTTTTATATTGAATCAATATAAAATTCAATGAATCGGTGAATGCTCTGATGCTATAGCAGAAAATGAAATGATTCTTATACATCCAAAAGAGATCATATGAACATTATTCTTATATCAAAATCAGAGCTAAAAGGGGCTAATTATGCTTATTAATATTAATGCAGAGAACTAAAATACAATTTAAAAAGTGTTTATAAAAGAATAATGGTTTGTTATAAATGAGATTTTAAAGCAGACAAGTTGAATTTCTTCATTAACAGATTAAAAGAGAAATATAGAAAGTTATTATATATTTATGTGTGTGTAGGGGATCAACAATGAGGATTTAACCAGGGGCATTTTAAATTTACCTTTGAATTATAACCCAACCCCTTTTCAGTTTTCGTTTTGAAACAGGGTCTACTAGGTTGCTGAGAGTCTTGATAAGTTGCTGAGGCTGGTCTCCAACCTATATCTTCTTGTTTCAGTCTCCCAAGTACTAGGATTTTAAGTATATACCACCACACCTGGCTTGAAGTTATTATCTGCATCATAGATATTGAAAATTATTTGATAAAATTCAGAATCCACTTCAGATTTAAACATACAAATAATCAAACTAAAAAGTTAACATTTTTTTTTTTTTTTTTTTTGCGGTACTGGGGATTGAACTCAGGGGCATTCTACCTCTGAGCTACATCCCCAGCCCTATTTTTTATTCTTTATTTTTGAAACAGGGTCTCACTAAGTTGCGGAATGCCTCACTAGGTAGCTGAGGCTGGCTGCGATACCAGATCCTCTGGTCTCAGCCTCCCAAATGCTGGGATTACAAGCGTGCACCACCATGTCCGTCCAGCTAAAAGTTAACATATTAAAAGAATACTATCAGAAGCCTACAGCAGAAAAGCCAGGTATGTACCGGATTTTTTTTTCCCCCAGTACCGCAAAAAAAAGCCTACAGCAAGTATTAAGCTTTATGTTCACACATTAAAGGAAATCCCCAAACCAGCAAGTCAATGTTACCATAGCTGATTCAATGCTAAACTGGCCATTCTTTTTTTTTTTTTTTTTTAAATGGGTGCATTGTAATCATACATCTTAAGGAGGAACAAGCTGGTAGAGGCATACATGCACACAGCAGTCATTTAACCCTTCCTCAATTCCTTCCCCATCCCCCCTCCCTCCTTTTTATGTTTGGTTTAGTGATTGACTTTGATATGTTTCTGAAAGAGCATCATGTGCATTAGGGTATTTCCCTCCCCCTTCCCCATTACCCTTAGTTAGGTCACCTTCTTTGCTCATCTAAGTTTTCTCCTTCTTCGTCTACAGTTCCTTCTATGACCCACTTTCTCCCTAGCTTCAGCATATTAGGAAGAGCATACCATCTTTTACTTTTTGTGACTGACTAATTTCACTTAGCATAATGTCTTCTAGTTCCCCCATTTCCTTGAAAAATGACATTATTTTGTTCTTCTTAATAGTTGATTATAATTCCATTGTGTACATAACCCATAGTTTTGTAATCCATTCACCTCTTGATGGACATCTTGGCTGGTTCTGTAGTTTTGCAATTGTAAACTGTGCAGCTATAAACATAGATACTCAGGGAAATAAGATCAATTTAAACAAGAGATTACAAGTTTGAGTGGGGAGAGATAATTAAAATAGATGCATTTCCAGGTGAGATATAATCCTCAAAGAGATGGCTTTTCACCAATGAGTGGAAAGGGATGTGTACTCTAGACAGTTCATAAACTTAGCAGAAAGAGAAATGATTGTTCATAGTTAAAAGACACATGGAAACTACTGTCATTGACTGGGATGATCCAGTGATTCTATAGCCTGCATGCACCATGCTTGCTGTGTCCTGAGAGCAGCCAGCATGGGAGAATGCTGCTCATTAGCTGGCAGAAGAGCTCCCAGGTCCACAAGGCTCCCTCTGCTCGTGCTACCACAATGGATGCCGTGGATCTAAAGAGCTCCGGCCCACGTGAGCCAAGCTTTCCACGGTGGACCATTTGGTTTTATTCCTCACTCATTTTATTTCTGACTTTCTTGAGTAGCAGCACCTTAGTTATTACCTAATCACTGTGGCAAAGACCATGTTTTTCTGGCCTGTTCCCTCTGCTCAATGCTTTGGTCACCCATGAATAACAATGGCTGAGACAAAGGCATTGCTAGTTCCTATGAATATGTACTGGTGATGGTCAAAGTACAACACTCAGCCTTTGAGCATGTCTTCCAAGCACTCATTCTGTATTCCTTTCCTCTGCCACTATGTAATTCTGAGTAATGTAAAATCTATGGCAGCGTTTCACTGTTTTAAGTAGTAAATGTCTCTGGTTTGACTTGAATTCAATGTATGGAGTTTCTATTTCTGTTTTCTACTTCTAAATACATTATAACTTTTTTTGTTGTTGTTTCATTTGGTAACACAGTTTTTCTCCATTAAAAAAACACCATATGTTTAAGCAATAAAACCTACTTCCCAGATGTTCTACTTCTTCTTTAAAATATAGCAGCTAATTCATTTCCATGTAAAGACTTCTGAAAAATCAGTCTTGCCATCTTCACATAGAAAATATAATTCTCCCTCCCACTGTAAAAAAATGGCTGTAAATCAGAGCAGGTACATGGCTAAAGGCAAGGGATTAGCATTGCAGTCCTGGCAATGAGACTCAGAAAGATCCTGGGTGGCAACACGACCTCTGGTTCTGTAGTGGTGCTGCCCAGCCAAAGAGGAAACTTTACATATGTCCTTGCTCCTCACAACTGCCAAAGCAGCAAATTGAATTCTGCTCCCTTCCTGGAAAAATTGGCCTGAAATTTGGAACATGAAGGCAGACATGTGCTCATTCCCCTGCCAGAGACCTCAGAAGGAGGCCAGGAGGTGTGGTCAGTTGGCAAAGTCTTCTGTGAGCTCTGCTGTTGGATCTGAGCTGTAAGAGAGATCTGCAAATGGAGAACAGAGGTCCACTCTGGGGAGAGCCAGGTGACACTGGGTTGTCACCATAATTCTTCTGTGCCCTGTCGTCTTTGGGGCACTCCCTTGGCATCAATTCTGTTTAACACAGAACGAGTTGCAGCCATTTTGAACTCTGCCCAGGTGTAGCTCATTTCTCCATAGAGGCAAACTTGGCTCTCTGTCAGATTCAATACACACAGAGGCAGTTTTCAAAGTGGGGACCAGAAGTCCAGGAGTGTCATGCCACTTTAATCCACTCTTCCCTCATAGCAGAGAACCAACCACAGGATCATAAAAGAATATACAATGGAAGAGCTTAATTGTAGTTATTTATCCTTTATGGCACAGCACTATTTCTCTGGGAAGCAAGACAGAGATACTGGGAAAAACAAAAAAACAAAAAAACAAAAACTAGTCAAGCTCATTATTCCTCCTCCCCCCACCAAATCCCACAAACTCCAGTAAGGAAATAAAGTTTAAATTAGACCCATTAAGGTAAGACATATCTATGGCTAGATACATGGTACCATTAGGAAGGAAATATGCAGCTCAATATTGGATATATTCAAAATTTGTTGAAAGGAAGAAGACAATTTATAGTCCCTGAAGTTGTCTCACCTACCTTAGCTCATTTAACAACAAAATGTGCTAGTCTCCATCCACAAAAGTTTCCTGTCTTATGGAGAAATCAAGATACCTACAGGAAGCAACAAATACAGCAGTCCTTCAGGGACAAGGATTGTGAAAATGAGTCTTTTGCTAACTAGGAACTATCACCACTGTTAAGACTGGTGCATTCTTCCAAGTACTTTGTTGCTATTATACCACTTGGCCTTCCTGAGAACCACATGTGGGAGCATATGATTGCTAATCCTATTTAATAGAAATGGAGGACCAGACAGGTTGCCTGGGCCAAAATCTCATAACATGTACACAATACAGAATACGGGTTCTTTAGAATTTCATCACACGGAAGAATTATTTTGTCTCTCAATGAAGAATAGGAAAGAAGCCTGTGGTAAGCGATAAAGAAGAATCTAGAAGCATCAAGGAATGTTCCTGTAAGAGCATGAAGGGTCACACATCCCAGGAATGTTTCTGAGGAGCAGTGTTTTTCACTTATTTTTTTCATCTGATGTGTTCTCATGATCTTACTACGATGTCTTCTTCCTCTTGAAGACAAATGTAATATCATATCTAAGTTAAGCTAATGTCATTTTGGGAGAAAACATTTATTAATGTAGTTGCTGAATCAGCTTAATTGTCAAGATTTTCTATAAATATATTATAAAAGAATATGTGAAATGAAAAAATGTACAAACTTAAAAACATTAACATTAATCCTGTACCCAATTCTCACTTTAAACTTTCATCAAGTAACTAAAAATGACATGTGAAACATTTATAAAAATTGACCATGTATTTTCCATCAAGTACATCTCAATATATTTCAAAATTTGGTATAAAATTTACATTCACTAGATAAAATGAAATTAGGATTGACATCAATAAGAAAATGAATCTTTGTAAATTAGTAAGAAAGACACACATTTTTAAATAGTTTTAGGATAAAAACAGAAATTCCAATAAAAATTTAAATATGTAACTATAGTTAAATGATTAAAATAAAGCAATTCAAAGTATAGTCAATTAAAATAATATTACATAGAAATTGATATCCTTGAAACTTTATTGAAGAATGAAATGGTGAAATGAGTAAACTCAGCCTGGAAAACAGAAAAGTTAAACATCTAGAAAAAGAATAAATTGATATAAAATAGGAGATAAGGGAGTAACATAAATATGAAAAATAAGCGGTAAACAAAAATGAAAGTGTGAAATATACATTAACAATATTAAACAGTTTGTGGTAATAATAGAGCATAAAGAGATAAGGGATATATTGAATTCATTATGAATAAAACAGGTCAATTATAAATAGATCAATCTCTACCATAATTACAGAAATATTAGTAAGAGTAAGGTATCAATTAATCAAACCCATAGAAGTACGGTTAATTTATGTTCAAGATTAGTGTAACATTAGAAAATCTATTACTATAATTTCTCATATTAGCCAGTTAAAATCTGATATATTTTATGTTATATACACATATTATATACATACATAATCAATGCATATATGTATATTAAACATGACCATATAATAGGAGGCAACAAAATTGAGAAAGTTAATGTTAGTTCATGTAAATTTTCTTACAGATAAAAGAGGACTACCAAAATCCAAAGCAGACATTACATATATACAATAGAAGAACAGGTGGTATGCCTAAGAGTGTCATCCTGGAGAATATAACCAGAGCAGAACAAATAAATTTTCTTTCCAAGCTTATTTAATTGTTTTTCACTTACAAAATCCAAGAAAATGCACATGGTTTTCTTTTTAAATTAAAAAATAATTTTGTCAATTTTCTGAAAATACAATAAATCCTAAAAATAAAAGTTGTTGTATTTTTTATATATCAAGAACAAAGATAATATAATTTAAAAAAAGAACATTGATAAGCATGGTGATAAATTCTTGTAATCGCAGTACTTGGGAACTTGACACAGGAGAATCCTAGGTACAAGGACAACCTCAGCAATGTAGCCAGATTCAGAAACATAATGAGATCCTGTTTCTAAAGAAACAAAATAAAATTTTAAAAAGTTCTGGAGTTGCAGCCGAGAGGTAGAATGTTCCTGGGTTCCAACATCAGTACCACAAAAGTGAAACAAACAAACAAGAAAAGAATGAATGAAAAAGGAAAGAAGAAAAATACAACATGTGTAATAACAGAATCATGGAAACATTTTAAAACATTCCTCTACATCTATTAAAAATTCAACAATAAACCAATTTAGAAAGACTGATGAGAGAAAAATTCAATATCTTAGTATTATTTGTTTTCTTCAGATTGTTTTATACTCTAAAAAATAATTCCATTCAAACTCAAATTAGGATATTATATGGAAAGATTCAAGCAGTAATTAAGAGATATTGCTAAAGAAAAAAAATTAAAATGTATTTTTTTAGTTATTCAATTCTTTTATAAAGTAAGTTTTATAAAGATATAAGAATATTCTTAAATGAAACAAAAGATAGAAAAAGGTTATACTGTGTATGTGTGTGTGTATGTGTGTGTGTGTGTGTGTGTGTGTGTGTGTACACATACTTGTTTCATATATACAAATGAAAAAGGATGGATATCCAAAATATATAAAGAACGCAACTCAATTCCAAGAAACCACCTGACCTGATTGAAAAATGGGCTAAGAGTCTGACTAGACATTGCTCAAAAGAACACATAAAAATGATAAACAGCTGTATGGTAAAACACTCAATATTACCAATCATCAGGGAAATAACTTCATACCTCTCAGAATACCTATTATCAAAATTATGGAAGATAACAAGTATTGACAAGGATGTGGAGAAAAGAAAAGCCATGTATATTGTTCATGGGAATATGATTTAGCCATTAGGAGAAATAGTATGAAGCTTACTAGAAAACTAAAAATAGAACTACCGTATGACCCAGTATTACTGTATATTTATCCAAAGGGAATGGAATTAGAATGTTAAAAAGATATCTACACTCCTGTGTTCAGTCCAGGATTATTCACAGTGGCCAAGATATAGAAATAACCTAACAAATGTCTATCAGAGTGCTAGGTACTTTGATTAGTGATGAGCAGGATGGGGAAAAGAATGGGACCGAGGATCTGGCCAGTTCTCCTGAGAAGATATAAGAAGATTTACCTCCCAGCTGCAAATGACATTTTAGATACCCACCTCCATATATTTCACTTAGACATATGGGTGAAACAATGCAGATGCCTATGCTGTAGCCTGTGACGTGAAAAGAGAGCATTTCCTCCCCCAAACGCACATATGTGAAGGGGAAGATTAAATCCCACCATGCACACAATTTGCTGCTCCTGCCGTTTTCCACTTCTGGAAATGAACCTTATCAAATGCTTTCTCTGGAACATACCCCTTTATCATGGTCTTCTCTTAAACTGTACACTCCACATCCCTACATAAATGGCAGGTCCTTTATGTGGACCTCCCATTTCAGCTTATGCTATGCTGACACACAGTTGCACCAAACCACCAGCCATAACCAGGACACCACAGCCCCTCTGCGACTACGACTACCTGCCACCAGTGAACTAAGCACCTGATGAATGCCTATGCTTCTAGTCAATGCCAGGCTCTGGAAGAGATGATTTCCCCTTCCACATGGTGATTTCTTCCCACCCCAGGCCCGCTGATGCCTCTAGACAAGTTGGCAAGGGACATGCTCAAACTCCCTGCCCCAGGTGCCTTCCCAGAGGGTAGATAAATGTTCCAGCTCAGCAAGGTTAAAACCCAATGAATGGCACCCCTTGTCTCCCAGGGCAGACAGATCCACATAGAGCAACTTCATAGTCCATCCCTTCTCTGTGGTCCCTCAAAAGAGATGGTCCCTGTTCCTTGAATCCCAAGTAAAACTGAGAATTAACCCTTGAACTGCTGCTCAGTAAAGACAATGGAGAGAAAAGAAGCACAAAGGAGGGCAATAAGAAAAACGCCCCTAGTTAGCAACAAGAACACCATTTGTTGAAGAGGCTATCTTTGTTTCCAATGTATATTTTGATCCCTTTGTCAAAATTCAAATGGCTTTAAGTGTGTGTATTTGTTTCCGAGTCTTCTATTCTGCTCCATTGGTCCATGTGTCTGTTTTTGTGCCAAAACCATGCTGTTTTTATCACCATGGATTTGTAGTATAGTTTGAAGTGAAGTATTGTGATGTCAATGTAGTTCTCAGCAACAAGAGTCACACAGGTGCCCATTTAATCAGTTTCTTGTAAGTCCCTTTCTTTTGTTAGAAATGGATTAAGGTGCAGAGCCCTAGAATACTAGGATTGGCTGCCCAGAGTGCAAGTGAGCAAATATCACGTTTTACCAAAAGGATGAATGAGCAGAGAAAATGTGCTATGTATGGATCGAACAAAAAATACTGTTTAGTGTTTTAAAATGAAATAAATCCTGTCATCTGCATTACTTGCATGAAGATGGACTATGTTATGTGCAATAAACCAGGCACCAAAGGCAATAAGAGAACAACATAGATAATCAAATTAGCCATAAACACCAAGTTTAGGGGATGCAAAGAAACACTAACACAAGAAAGAAACTCCTGAGAGGAATTATCATAAGAATATCTACTCAGCAACAGGCTGGAGCAGTCTTTTCTTCTTTTATTCAGGGCGATTTTGACTCCTCTCTATCAAGACTATCCCTTTCACCTGAAAGTAATGCTGCCACTCTCTCATCTTAAAGTTTCCCTGTGTATTCCTTATTTATTTATTTGGCACTAAAGACTGAACCCAGGAGCATTCTACTCCTGAGCTACACCTCCAGCCCTTTTTAGATTTTGTTTTGAAGCAGGGTCTTGCTCAGCTACTGAGAGTCTTGCTACATTGCTGAGGCTGATTTCATATCTGTGATCCTCCTGTCTCAGTCCCCCAATAGTGGGATTGAAGGTATGTGACACCATTCCTGACCTGCTTATGCCTTCTTACTTGACTTGGAGTTCCTTTCTATGGACAGTGAGTTAAAAGTTCCAGGTATGAGGATCACTCCATATTAAGGAAGCCAGCTGCCATATTGGGACCCTGTGGAGAGGTCCCCATGAGGAGAATTCTGCCTCTTTCCTGCCATCACCAGCAGCTTCTGGAAAGTAGATGTAGCCAGTGGTACCCATGGCCTCCCCTGAGGCCAGGCCTCCAGCTGGCCATAGGCTCAGCATCCTCCCTGCCTCAGCATCCTGCCTTGCTCCCAGTGAACTGCTTGAGATCTCAAGTGACAGTTATTCTTATCATCACCATCATTGTTTTGTGTGTGCATCATGTGGGAACAGATCTCTCATCTTAAGTGCAGGGACTGGATTCACAGGGTACAGTGGGAGGGGCCCAGAGTGGGGGGAGGAGATAGTCTGGGAGTTGAGGTGCTTCACCAACACAGTGGGTCATCATTTCAAGAACTTGAAATCTCTCCTGGACTCCAGCATTTTTTGCTTCAGTTTGCTTTGGTTGGATGTTGAATGCATGCCTCTGGTATTTACTAGAGTCTGAAGGTGTCCTTCATCCTGTTGGTCTCCATGCAGTGACGGATGATACAGTATCTTTCACTTCAGCCTTTGTTGTTAACCTACCTGATCAAATTGTTTTGCTTTCTCCCTTTTATATGTGCCTTATTGTAATTTAAATCAGCCATTATCCTGAAGGGCAGGAATATTGTTGTATCACTTTTTTTTTTTTTTAATGAGGACTAAAGATTAGTTTTACTGTACTGATCAGAGATAAGGCCTACAAATGTTATGAATATATAACTCCCAGTCAGAATCTGAATGATGTTCCATGAAGAAATTCAAAGTAGGCTGGAACTTAAATGGGTAGGGGGATTGTAAAAAAAAAATAGGTTCTTTACATTCAAGATTATTTTAATCCTAATGGCAAGTGAAATCATAAGAATATTGGGTCTTGAAAGATCCTATGCTCCACCAATTCCTCCTTCCGGCAAATTTTTGTGAATCTGACCTGTTTGAAAAACACTCCAAGTGTAAACTCCATTCAAATTTAATAACTCACACAGAATTTTTGCTTGATCAGACATTTGTCAGGGTCCTGAACCTTCCCTGAGACCCATCCGGACACTTTTGCTCACTACATCTGGTGCCCAGAAATGCATCTCACTGGGCTTCCTGAATGTGATCCTTTCCAAAGTACTCTCAGCCAGAAGGAGTACAGAAGGGAAACAGGGCTGTCTTTACTGTCTTCACAGTGATGCATAGGCATGACTCACTGATGGCAGGTTACAGGGTACCTTGCAGTTAGCAAATTGTGCCCTTAGTAAACTGATCTTCCCCAGTGCAGAGAATTTTGGTACACAGAGCATTTGGGAGGGCAGATCACCGCAGATGAAGTTTCAGTGATAGGCAGGGGTTAGATCAGCAGGGAAATCTCCATATACAATTCAAAGACACTCTGATTTCTCTATAAAGCTTATTAATTGATGTTTTCTTTCCCTATTTGAGAACTAAACTATTTTGGAGCCAAGGAAAAGATCCACATGTAGGGTAACATATTTTCCCTAAACTTAGTATTCACTATCTTTTTGTTTTGAAGCATCAAGGAACAGATAAAGAGAAATACCAGGAAGAACCAATGCAGGGTTGTACTATCATTAAGAAAGGATTTAGTTCATCTTTAAATGTCTATTTCTCAGCAACTTAGCAAGACTCCATTTCCAAATTAAAAATAAAAAGAGCTAGGGTGTAGCTTAGAGCTAAAATGCCTCTGGGTTTGATCCTCAGTACAAAAAAGAAAAAAATAAATAAAAGAGTCTCTCACTTACCTCTGTGTGACAGTCAACATGTGTAGACAGTTTGCAAGCCCCAGATGCATTGCTGGGAACTGGGGACTACCTGACAGAACACTGAAGTTTTCAAGTACTTTCTGTGAGGAGTCAATTATCTTTCCGTAATCAGGTTAATTATCACATGTGCATTCTTTTTCCCCATGTCACTGTGGTCATTTAGGTACTGATCCAAATTGTAAGTAAACCATCATAGCAGCTAAAACAATGCTTCATTTTACTTTTTCCTCCCAGAATACTGTTTGCACTCTGAGACTATGTCCTCTTGCCTCACATCATAAGTCAACACGTGTGGTCTGCAGATTTCCTGGCTGGCTGAGGTCAGCAGGCATCGTTGTCTTTCTTTTTTTTATTTTTTGTCACTGAAAAAAATGTATTTATTTTGATATTATTCACATAGGGAAGAGAAAAACATCATCTCCATGATTTTCATGCAGTTTAAAATTATTAATACTCCAAAACATGGCTTTGTCCTGGGCTATTTAAATTAAGATGTGATGTTATATAAGGAAACCATTTCTTCTGCTCAGACTACATTAAGAAAACTATTTATTTATTTATTTATTTATTTATTTTTTTTTTTTTTTGCGGTACTGGGGATTGAACTCAGGGGCGTTCTACCTCCGAGCTATACCCCCAGCCCTATTTTTTATTTTTTATTTTGAAACCGAGTCTCACTAACTTGCGGAGTGCCTCACTAGGTAGCTAAGGCTGGCCACGAACCCGGATCCTCCGGTCTCAGCTTCCCGAATGCTGGGATTACAAGCGTGCGCCACCACGCCTGGCTTAAGAAAACTATTTTTTTTAATTTATTTTTTTATTGTAGAAATTCGTGCATTGTAAGAATACACCTAATACATTGTTGGTGGGACTGCAAACTTGTGCAACCACTGTGGAAAACAGTATGGAGGACCCTCAGACGAATGGGAGTGAAACTACCATATGACCCAGCAATACCACTACTGGGTATCTACCCCAAAGAATGGAAACCAAACTATCAGACCGATGCATGTGTATCTATGTTTATAGCCACACAATTCACAATAGCTAAACTATGGAAGCAGCCAAGATGTCCATCGACAGATGAATGGATTACAAAACTATGGGATATATACACAATGGAATTTTACTCAGCCATAAAGAAGAACAAAATCATGTTATTTTCAGGGAAATGGATGCAACTGGAAAACATTATGTTAAGTGAGATTAGCCAGTCACAAAGAGCAAAAAAGCATATATTCTCCCTAATATGCAGATGTTAGAGAGAAGATGAGGCATAAGAGGCAAAAGAGGGTCTCCTTTTTCCAGGTGAAAAAGGAGACCCTCGATAAGCAAAGAAGTTGATTTAATCCAAGGGGAGGGATGGGGAGGGGGGACACCCTAAGGCATATGATGTACTTTCACAACTCTATCAAGGTCACTCACTAAATTGAACCTGAGAGGGAGGGAGGGCAAGGGAGCGGGGTGGGAATTGGGGAAGGGGTCAAATGAGAAATGTGTGCAAATACATCGCTGTCTTTCTTTGTCCTCCATAAGGGAGGAGCCACTGCTGGATGATGTCAGGGTAGACCAACATTGGTTCGAACTCTGACTGGCCATGGTCCTAAGGAAAGACTCATCTGTGGGCGCATTTCATCTTTACTGCCTCCCTGTCCACTCTCCCCATAGTGCCTACCTCAGAATAATTTCCTAGTATTTCTAAGACAAAATTTATTGAGTTTTTAAGTCATCCATCACTTTGTCAATAAGTCGTTTGAAACTGTGTTCCAAATTAAAATAGTGAGATCTTTCTTATTCATTACAAAGGTATGAAATACATTGAAATACCAATGATAATACAGTATTACGGCTACCGTGTTATTTTTGAATGTCAAAACGTTAAGTACACTTATCAGTTAATTAAATGAGAAAACAGTAATTCGCTTGCTATAATCAGGTTTTAACACTCCAATTACATATTCTAAGATTTAATATGCTACTTTTCATATTTAGATGAGTAATATTTCTGTGAACACTAGATTCATTAATAATTGTGAAGTGGGATAGTTTAGGATAACAAAAGGTCTTTGGCTTAAAAAAATCCTCTAATTATCAGTATGATTATTTCATTTTCAGTGATTAGTGATGTCAGCATTTAGTCCATAATGGAATTGTATTACTTTGCCTTTCTACAGCATTCTTTTTTTAAGAACTTCAAAGTGCTTTTTTTGTACCCTCAAGAGGTAGTGTACAAGCATAATGATCTTAGTTTTATAATGGTTAAAGTCATTAGCTACCTCTCTAGAAAATTATGTAGTCTTTTAAATAATTCATAATAGAAAAGTAGTCCAAAGCAAATAATTTAAAACTTTTTTGGGTGTTGAAATTGATATTGTATTTTCCCCACTTATTTTCTTAATAACTGTATCTATTCCATTAAACTTCATTAAATTTCAAACCAAAACATTCTTTAATGAAAGGTATTAATACTTATCTCAGAAAACATAGAAACAAAATGCTAGCTATTCTGTATCACATATTTAGGTCCTATGTAACATGCTTCTACTTCAAATACAGTTTTAAATCTTAAAAAAAAAACTTGCTGGGCATCATGATGACACACACTTATAATCCTAGTTTTTGGGAGGCTGAGACAGGAGGATCACAGGTTTGAGGACAGCCTCAGCAAGTAGAGAGACTGTCATCTCCTAGTGATACTTTGTTTCAAAATAAAAATAAAATAGGACTAGGGATGCAGTTTGAAGATAGAATGCCCCAGGATTCAATCCCTAGTAACACACACAAAAAAGAAGAGAGAGAGAAAGAAAGAAAGAAAGAAAGAAAGAAAGAAAGAAAGAAAGAAAGAAAGAAAGAAAGAAAGAAAGAAAGAAAGAACACCCTATTAGTATGTCTACTCTCCATTCACAATGTAAGGAACAATAACTAAATTTTATAAATATTGAGAAAAAGGTACATACATAGAAGATAAAATAATTTCCCAGATCCCTTTCCAAATATGCTGGCAAAATAAAGAAAGAAGTCTATACAGGTATTTACAAATAGATGAGGTTATTTGAGTGAACAAAAAATAATGATAAGCAATTAAAATCAAAAGACATATCTGTAGCACGCAGTCCCTGTCCAAGGGATAAGAGGGAGAAGCATAGTGCTTAGGTTAAGAATATGTATGAAGTGTTCTGGGTACAAGCATACTAGACATGCATTGGCCCAAAGTTGTCAAGGTAAGGAAAGGTGTTTTACAGAATTGCAAAGGGTCCAGAAGAGATCTTGGAAAGGATTGACAGAAGGACCATCAGGGATGGAATAGGTTGGCTTTTAGACATTGACTGAGTGACAGATACAGCAAGTTGAAGGAATGTTTAAATGCTTTCTTTCTGGGCAATTTCAATGATGTCTTTCAATTCTTCCTACCATCAGAGAATCTCTTAAGCAGAAAGCAATGCTAATTTATTTGAATTTGGGGAAAAATCTGCAAATAGTTGCATAGAATGTTTCTCACTCTATTTCTTACTCCTAGTTCCAAGAAAACTGTGTATTACAATCTGAGCATTTCTTTTGAGGATGGGTGCCAGTAGTCAACTTCTGTGCTGTTCACTGGAATTTTGGCATATAACTTGTCTGCTTCTCAGCCTTGAGTTTTATTGCCTGCTTAATATTAAGGAGATAGTGAGGAGAGGTGAATTGAAAATTAAATTTAATGATCATGAAAGGCTGCATGTTTATTATGGAAGATATGCCCTCTGTCTGTCTTATATGGCCAACCCCACATCATGTTCACAGGAAGGAGAGCTCTCATGAGCATTTATACCATATTTGTATATCCCCAGATGTCTCTGAGACAGGTTGACAGAAGATACACAGTTACAGGATGTGTATGTGGGGAGATAATAGTAAGTGTTCATCTTTAGTTGATTCAATTACACTATTATGTCTTTCGAAAAATCATAATGGGTATAATAAAAATATCTCTGAAATATCATGTAATTGTAAATATCTTACTAATGTTTGAAAAATGATCATTAGTGTTCCTTCATATTAATCTTTCTCCAAATTCAAAGAAACTATGGCAGTATTCTTTAGGAGAAAACATTGCAATATGAATGTGAAAATGATAGATCTTTATCGTCTGAGTAACAGATTATAATCACATTGTAATAAGTATTTTCCTCATAAGATTGTTTGGCTTCCATATCCTCCAAAGATGTGGTGAGAACCTGGGGCCAGCTTTAGTTCATTGATTACTCACAGACATTTCTTAATAATATTGGGGGGTTTATGGATAGAAAGAATGTCAGATCCCTCTGCTAGTGTGGTGTTCTCAATCCTAAAGTAGGATTCCAATCTTATACTTTGTGAAAGTTTTAATTTCCACTGAATTATCAGATGCACACAGCTCACTTCTGCCAGAATAGAGACAAAAGGCTAAAATATTTGAGGGAATAGTGATAGAGTTCAGGAAAGATAGCAATGACATTATATGGAAAGTGGTTAATACACAGTAGGGAACATTAAAACTAAAAATAAAATTCACTTAAAGATATTATTATTAATATTATTATTAATATTATTAATATTATTGATATTATTAATATTATTATTAATATTATTATTAATATTATTAATTATTATTATTTGTGGTACTGGGAAATGAACTCAACCACAAGCCCAGTCCTATTTTATTTTTATTTAAAAACAAGGTATCACTAAGTTGCAGACAGCCTCACTGAGTTGCTGAAGCTTGTTTCAAACCTGCAGTCCTCCTGTCTCAGCCTTCCAAGTACTGGGATTACTGGTGTGCACCATCATGTCTGGCTTATTTATCAAAAGTGATGTATATCCGGGCGTGGTGGCGCACGCTTGTAATCCCAGCATTCGGGAGGCTGAGACCAGAGGATCC
>PVLC010015829.1:0-36617 GCA_004027655.1 Graphiurus murinus
AAGAAAGAAATAGGATCTTACTAAGTTACTACACACTGGCCTTGAACCTAACATCCTCTTGTCTCAGCCTCCTAAGGAAAACTGGCATGTGCCACCATGCTGGCTCAGTGTAATTTATTTATAGTGGAAATTAGATAAGTTCTAGTAGTTCTTTCCCACTCTAGCTGGAAGATAAGATCCTTCAGACCTTATTATTTACTACTTTGTACATTAGTTTCACTAGATATACACTGGCCTTCTTGTTATCCCTTAAAAATAACAAAAATGTGCCTGCCTTGTGGCTATTGTGCTTCCTGTTCTTTCTGTCTGGAACCATCTTCCCCCATGTATAAACATTTTTTCTTCCAGTCTTCTTATGAAGTGACAATGCCTGTCATTCTTTCCCTTCCCCTTGTTCTCTTTATCCCCTTTACCGAGCATTCTGTTTCTCCATAGCACCTACTAACATCTGAAATATCAAATATTTGCATATTTACCATTACCAAAGAATATTAAGCTTATGACATTAGGGACCTCTGCTATATATCCGCTGTTACATTGCCAAGCAGTACTCATCATGTAGTGGTCATTTAGTAAGTGTTTGTACGATGTAATGGGGCATTGTTTAACCAAGGGGGCAGGTTCTTAAAAATTGCATTCTTAGGCAATTTCATCATTGTGTAAATGTCATTGACTGTTACCTACACAAACCCAGAAGGTATAGGTAAATCACTTGACATGGCTTCTCAGTGTAATCAAGAGACACAGTGAACCCTAGGCATGTGAGGCCATTGGGCCAATGTAACATGGCACACTGCTTTATAGTAAAATTTTTTTCTAGCTAGAGATATACTCTAAAGTAGCAACAAAAAAGAGTGTAGTAAACATATAAATCAGTACTTAGTTGATTATCATCATTATCAAGTATCATGTACTGTATATAACTATATGCTGTACTTTCATATAACTAGACATGCACCAGCATCACCACAGAGTAATTCATTATACTACAGTGTTACCACAGTTACAGTGTCACGTCACTGGGTGATGGGAATTTTTCAGGTGCATTAAAATCTTAGAGGATAGTCACATATGTGCACCACTGACCAAAACAACATTATGCAGCACATAACTGTAGATGTGGACATGATCCTATAAAATGAACTTTGCTTTAGGGATATATCATGATATTCTAATTCAATTTGTAATACTTAGGCTCACCTGCTTATGTAGATCTGGTATGTAGTAATGGTAGATCTGGCTTTGTGGGGCCTAGCAAATCTTTTCTCTACCCTGCTTTCATGTGATCAAAGAAAATAAAATTTGGTGTTTTGTAATATTTCTTCCTTGACTCTAATTTGCTCTTTGCCAATAATTAAGACTTTTGTCTTCTCTCCTGTGTTGATATCTGTGAAGTTAAGTGTGTGTTGAAGTGTACACATTGACCTTTAAGATGGGTTTTCTTAACATATGAGTTCTTTATTCCTTCTTTTCTTAGGTCTACACTGCAGTGTATTCGCACGATGACCTGTGAATATGCACTTTGCTCTTTCTTTGTACCTGGTGATAGGCAGGTGGTGATAGGAACAAAGGTAAATTGAAACTTTTCCTTGGGTTTCTGGGGCTTTTCTTCTTGATATCTTAAAGCTGTTTGAGAAATCTAGCTCTATTTTTAGCATATGAGAAGTATATTAGACCTAGGTAACATGGGAGGATGTTAGTTTGTTGCTCTTTTTTTTTTAACTTTTATTTTCTTGTTAAAAAAAAAATCAAACCATGTGTCAGATTATGAAGAAGAAAATTGAAATTGTGCCCTGAGATTACCATTAACATTTCTTGAACATTCTTACATGCATCATTTTATGATTGTATATGTAGTTTTGTTTTACTTGATAATAAAATATATTAAGGTTAATGATAGCTGTGCGTGGTGGTACACACTTGTTAGTACTTGGAAGGTAGAGACAGGAAGATTACAGGTTCAAGGCCAGCCTCAGAAACTTAGAAGACTCCCAGCAACTTAGTGAGACTCTGTTTCAAAATAAAAAATAAAAAAGGCTAGGAATAGGGCTTATCTCAGTGGTAGAATGCCTTTGGGGTCAATCCTTAGTACCACCAAAAAAAATTAAAATATATTAAGTATCTGGTATCATGTTTGGCAAATAGAAGCATTCAAATAAAACCATATGACCAAGCCTCAATCCTGAATGCTAGTCATTTTGCCCTAAGCAGACCTGGATTTGGGTTCAGAGTCTCATTTTACAAAATGTGTATTTGAATGAAGCAAGTCTCACAACTTCTCTTAGAATGTCCCTTCATCTGTATGATAGGATGGTAACAATTATACACCTACATTTGAATCCTGGCTCTGCCACTTACTAGCTATGTCACCTTTGCTCAAGTTACTTTAACTCAGCCCTGGTTTTCTCAGGTAAAATGGTATTAGTAACACTTAGCACAGACCCACAGCAAGTAAGGTAGTAAAACTGATAGCAGAAGTAGCAGTAGTGTTGGTGGGAAAAGTAGTGGTGAGAAAGTATGTGGGATGGTTTGAAAGTGCTTTGCAAGTACTCGTCGTCATTGTCAACATAAACCTGTGCCTTACTTGCATGAATGTTACTCAAAAACCTATGTATTACAATGGGTAGTTCTTCCTTAGCAGAAAGTGTGAAATGTTGGACAGATTTTATTAGCATCAATATTAGGGAAAAAGCTTGAAAGTTTCTCCTCATCTGTCATTTTTTCAGCAAATGTCCACCTAATATTTGCTGTAGGGAAAACATTTTGTAAGTTACTTTGAGGACTGCCTATATATGACTCCCATGCAGACTTGGCCTAGTCTCTGTCTTGGGCAGTGTGTATCTCAGCTACCTCTTACAATATCTTAGATACATTGTTGATGTAAACTCCATTTTACAGATTAAGAAGACAGGTTAATGGAAGTCAGTTCACCAATAGACACAGAGTTATAAAGAGGCAGACATGTGATTCAAGGCTTTTAGTGTATACTCACCCACATCATGTGTCTCATAGCTAGGGTCTGGGATACATTTTGATACTGTAATGGTGGCATATGTAGACCTCTGTCAGGAATTGTGGGATGCCCTTATGGTTTTTTTGTTCACTGTTTCCTAGCATTGTAGGTCAGTTTCTATTTCTCGTTAGTTTATTGTAGAGGAGGAAACTAAAACTAGATGGAGAAGTGTTGGTTAAGCCAATAGCTATAGGGAGTAGTCCACTTAAAGGATTGATAAAACTTTAAAAGTTTTTAGGTTTCCTGTTCGTTAAATTTATTCTGATTTTCATATAACCATGATTGTTCCCTTTCAAACTTAAGGTACCACTGAAAGTGACAGGACTCCTACTTTAAGTTTGTACTATGTGGAGTTGTATAGCATGGCAACCCTGCCAAGGTTGATTCAACATTTCAGTGGGGTATTTAAAAGCACTTTTTCAGGCAGGGAATACAGAGCATGAAATCTGTTTCCTTAAGCAATTGATCACCTTGTTTCTTAGTTAATAAATCTTTCCTAAGTTGTATAGGCATGGATCATGGAAGTTGTGGATGTGCTTATTAGATCTGTGTTCATTTGTGTCTCTCTAGACAGGGAAGTTGCAGCTTTATGACTTGGCTTCAGGAAATCTGCTAGAGACAATCGATGCCCACGATGGAGCTTTGTGGTCCATGTCTGTATCTCCAGATCAGGTAACTCAACCAGATTTTGAAGTATGGACTTCAGTGCTCTGGCTGCTTTTCCCAGTTCCTGTATTAAGTTTAACTGCTGCCTAAGATAGATTTATCTTGGAGCTTCTTTAAAGAGCTTTTTGTGTGTGCCTAATCTTTAGACTTCGTAGGTAATGCCATCTCATACCCCTGGTAATATGAATAGCTGTTATTATGAAATGAATTCTGATTTAGCTGTGTTTGATCATCAGCAGTGTGGCATCAAATTGCTGCTTATCATGTTTTTGTTTTTTGCAATAGTTTGATATTTAAGGGAAAATATCTTTTTGAGAAACACAATGCAGAGGGTAGAGTAGACTTTTCTGTTCTCTTATTTAAACACCTATGACTATATATGCTTAGTGTTTTCAGGAAAAATAACACCTTTATAAGTCAATAAAAGTGTGCTTCCTTTGATTGGAACACTATATTCTAGGATTGGTGCTGATTGCTTTGAAGCTTTGGAGATATTTTTTGACAATACCTTAAAAGATTTTGGCCCACTTATACAAATATTCTTTTGTGTGTGTGTGTGTGTGGTACTGGGGATTGAACTCAGGAGCATTCTACCTCCGAGCTATACCCTCAGCCCTATTTTTTATTCTTTATTTTGAAACAGGGTCTCACTAAGTTGCGGAGTGCCTCACTAGGTAGCTGAAGCTGGCTGCGAACCCGGATCCTCCAGTCTCAGCCTCCCAAATGCTGGGATTACAAACATGTGCCACCATGCCCAGGTCATACAAATATTCTTAATGGTAGCAAACTGACATCCATTAAAAGTATATATTTTTAGAAACAACCAAATTTAGAATTTAGAGTAGTTAATGTTGTTTGAGATCAAAACAAAACAGCTGTGGATTTAACATAGTAATAGCATTTTGTATTTGTATTCTGTCTTTTCCATAAACTGTGTAATTTTTAGCTACAAAAAACTAAGGATTGTGGAAATGTTCCTTATGTTTTAAATCTATGAGATATCAGAATAGACAAGTGAGAGCCAGTGTTCTGACTCCATTTCTATCTACCTGACACTAACACTGATGATGTAATGAGACTGAATCACTTGATCTTGAAAAACCATTTGGCACATGTTTTAAACAGGTACATTGCAAGATAAACTTTTACCTTTTTCAGGTGAATACATTAAATGAATTTATTTAGATTATCCATATTGTATATACATGTCAAACTAGCTACTACTCTACAGCAAATTCTTTTTATTCTTGCCTTCTGTGGAGCAAAAATCCCCATAATGTTCATTAAGGATTTTTCTTCCTGGTGCAAACAAGAATATAACTAGAACTTCTTATCCTATGTCATTAAATAAAAACAATCTTTTAGTTTATTTTGATGAGTCTTTCAGCAAAATTTCTATGCTGAAAGTTCTTAATTGAAATATTATTTAATCTGCAGCGTGGCTTTGTGACTGGTGGTGCAGATAAATCCGTCAAGTTTTGGGATTTTGAGTTGGTGAAAGATGAAAATAGTACCCAGAAGAGGTAACATTTTTGCATCCATTTTTTGGAGTGACAGTGGGGAGCCACTGATTAACCTCTTGACACATGTATCTGTTTTGTACTCTAGAGTTGGGCATTGTCTGCATTTGTGGAGTTCTCATTTATTTTTTTCTTCATATCTTCTGTGGTGCTAGGCTTTCTGTGAAGCAAACCCGAACCTTACAACTAGATGAAGATGTTCTGTGCGTCAGATACTCTCCCAACCAAAAGCTATTGGCTGTGTCTTTGCTGGACTGTACTGTGAAAATTTTCTACATTGATACCTTAAAGGTACAGTTGGTTTATGTCTGGGAATATTTTCTTCTGAGTGATCTTGAGAATTTAGCTGTAAACTGTAAAAGAGTAGTTTTGACTATACCCCCCATAGTGCATTTCTAAAAACTTGTGTATGAATCAAATGTTAAGTGTATTAAGAGAACTAAGTGTTTTAAAAGAGTTTATGGTTCTTCATAGAATTTGTGTGAAGCAAGTTATGGCTCATGTGTTCAGAATATCTTATGGACAGAAAATCCTGACAAGTTTTAAGAGCATTGCTGGTGTCATAGGCAGTGTTTTCATACTTGCTTTGGTCATTTCATAAAAATACAGATTACTAGGTCCATGACCATAGTGTTGGTAGGACTGTTTTGGGCCTGGAAATATTTTTGTGAAACAGGTAGCCCAGAGTCTTTTCAGCTAAGAGATCCAGAGGACATTTCTGTGCCATATTCTGGCTGAGGCAGCAGGCTCCTGACACCTCCGTGCCTTCACTGTGTTCCAGTGTTCTTGGCAAGTGTGTGTAGGGTCTGTGCAACGGACACAACCTTAACAACCTATGTTCAGTGGTTTGTCTTTGAAAATATAGATATAAAACAATCCAGAAATATGTGTAATATGTTTTAAATGTATATTTTAGACCCACATGTAGTAAATTATACCTATATTTTATAGACAGACATGAATTATTTATATTCTTTTTCTATTGTGTTTAGTTTTTTCTCTCATTATATGGACACAAACTGCCTGTCATATGCATGGACATCTCTTATGTAAGTAAAGTTGAAATAGTGCCTCAGTAACAAATCATCTTTTCTAAAGCAGACACTTTCTTGCTTCTTGGCTTTATAGCCTCATTTGAGTGTTTTTATCATTCTGTTGAATATCCAATATTCTCCAAAATATTCACAAATTAACATACAGTATAACCATATCTTAAGCATATTTAATGTATTCAGAAGAATTTCACAAGTATTATCACAGTTAATCCTTGTCATTCCCCATTGTGGCTCTTCCAAATAGTTCTTTTTTGTAATGAAAGACTTTAAAAAGGCATCCACCTTTGTTCTGAAGGATAACATTGGTAAGGAGGAAGGAACTTGGCTTTATATTTGTCTATTATGGTATTTTGCATTGTGCATACTTTAAGGCTCTTGGCTAGAATCTCATTTTTCCAATATCTAGTTATGATTAGGAGGGGGGATGTGTTTTTAAAAACAGGGACTACTCTATGTGAAAGGGAAGGGAATGGACCCCATAGCCAACTCATCAGTGTGCTCATAGAGTCATTTGTACTAGGCACTGAAAAAGGAAAGAAAAGAGGAAGTAGTGATAGGGATTATAGGATTCCAGGCTAGGTCATAAGCAGTTTAGTAAATTCTTTTCCAGCCTCGTTCTCTCCTGTGTCCTTTTCTATTCCACCCCCAAATCCCATGCCAGAGATTGGAGGTTCTTTTTCCATTTTAACAAAGTAAGTACGTGGCGCTGCAAGCCACAGTACTATACGCGGCAGTACAAGGACATGGTAGCCGCAGAACTCTTGCTTTCACTTAACAAGCTTTGTAAGTAGCTCTGCAGTAAAATGAAGAATTAAGTGCTTTCAGTAGAATGAAGAAATGAAGTTTTGGGTTTTGCTTTATTCCAATAATGTTTCTTAAAGAAATGGATTAAATATTTGGGCTAGCTTTTATTTATCTAATTCACAGAATTCGGATACTAATAAATATTTTATATCACTTTTTCATAGGATGGAGCACTAATAGCAACGGGCTCTGCTGATAGGAATGTGAAAATCTGGGGCTTGGACTTTGGGGACTGCCATAAGTCTCTCTTTGCACATGATGACAGGTAGGTGTCACCTTCTCAAAGGCCTCCCTTTGAGTCAAAAGCATCTGTCTATTATTCTTAGGTAGCGATAAATTAGAAGTTTTATTTAGCCAAACACTCTGAAACTAGCTGATCAAACCCCACTTTTTTGTGACATACTCTTTTTACTAACCTAGAATTTGATGAGATTTGAATATTTCTCTCTTCAGTGTGATGTATCTACAGTTTGTACCTAAGTCTCACCTCTTTTTCACCGCTGGGAAGGACCGTAAGATTAAGCAATGGGATGCAGACAAATTTGAACACATACAGACTCTGGAGGTAACCCCTCGCCTGCATTGCTTGCTTGGCACTTACAAACTCCTTTTAAAAATGGTGACATCACCCACTAATACAAGCAGGTAGTGGTTTGTGACTGAGTAATTCTTACTTGGATTATTTTTGGTTTTTCTTTCTTTAGGGCCACCACCAGGAAATATGGTGTTTGGCTATAAGCCCCAGTGGAGATTATGTTGTGTCATCATCCCATGACAAATCTCTGAGACTTTGGGAGAGAACACGGGAGCCTCTTATTCTAGAGGAAGAAAGGGAGATGGTAAGAACTTTAGGCTTGGTTGCAGATATGCTGGTGAGTAACTGATAGGCTGGCCCAGCCAGATCTTCTACCTAGGGCAGTTATGTGTCATTCAAGAACCTCCAGATGTTTCTGAGACACTCTCGCCTGTTTTAGAAGCCAGGCAGAGACATAAGGGATTATGTTTTGATAGAAGCATCTTCTCACTAGATCATCTCATTTTACATAGAGATCATGCTTTTCTGTCAAATTAACTTATATATCTTTTTCATGGCAGGAAAGGGAAGCAGAATATGAGGAGAGTGTGGCCAAAGAAGACCAACCCGCTGTAAGTAAATGTTTTGGGACCCTGTAAAATGTCTCATGGAATTTGAATTAGAGCTCGATGCCAGAAGCATCATCAGCTAATATGAGAAAGAATCTTTGTGGTACTTTTCATTCAACTGTATATCCTAACTTTGTGAGACAAGTGATTGACCAAATTTGTTACTGAATAATTATCATTCTCTTTTTTTTAATGACATTTTAGAGAATTATGTATTATACCATAGAACAAAAAATAAAAATCAGAAGAAAACTAGGAAATTGGACACTAAATTGTGATAATGCATAATAAAATACCAAGGAGAGTGTCTGACACTTAAAAAGTAGTCAGTGGTAGCTGAAAACTTATCATTTTCATAAAATGGTGTTTGCTGTGTTATGGATATAAGATTTATTTATTGACGCTTTATTAACTGTTATCTTGTTAACAGTATTATTCAAGGATCTCTTTGTTTTTGTCAGGTTCCAGGGGAGACTCAAGACAACAGTTACTTTACTGGAAAGAAAACTATTGAAACAGTCAAAGCAGTAAGTTGATAATAGAATGTACTACTTAATTTTTAAATAAGATGTCACCATTTTCATAAAAGTCTTATTTTGTATCAACCATATAGCCCTTTTGTGGCCGAAAGTTGATGAGATTTAAGATGTACCTCACAACCTCTGTTTTTTTCTTGTAACCAAGGATAGTAGTAGTCCAGCCACTGATCAGTATGTGATGTGTTCCATTAAGGAAAGCTTCATCTCCTAGATGTACCACCTTCTAGGTATTCCTGGGAACTTCCCTACTCAAGGTATCCAGATGGGGTCTCTCCTGAGTCCCTGATACTTAGTCTCGTCCCTATAAATTAAAACTAAAGATGTCTTTAATGCTGTTTGGCACTCTATTGGCACATCTTTATTAAACTGATTCAAGCTATTTCTTCGTAACTTTCTAGTCAGGCCTTCAGGTTTCAGGATCTGGAATGATGGAGTACGTTGCAGTGAATTCTTTGCTTTGTCATTATCTCTGCAGGCTGAAAGGATCATGGAGGCCATTGAACTGTACCGAGAAGAAACTGCAAAAATGAAAGAACACAAAGCCATTTGTAAAGCTGCAGGGAAAGAGGTAAACCGTCGTTTCAGGATAGGTGATGAACGGAACAAGACCTTTTTTAATTCACATATTAGAAGAAATAGAGGAAGTATGGGAGGAGGAAGCTCAGTCTTAATATAAAGTGAAGGAAAGGATAGGAAACTATAGATTGAGGTGACTGGTATATTCAGTAGAAACTCATATTCTTACATTGGTTTGGGAGGGTGGGCAGCCATTTCAGAGTTTTAGATAAAACATATTTCCAAAAATTTATTTTTAAGTATTCTAGAAACTAAAATGCCTAATAATTCTTTTATATGCTTTCAGTTTGTAGGGTTTCTTTTCTCTTTTCAAAATTGTAAAGTGCTTTTATTGCCTTGTCTATGACAAGCACTGTTGATGTTTTTTGGTTTTCTTTGACTGCTTTAATGGTTTCTTCATAGGTTCCTCTTCCCACCAACCCCATCCTGATGGCTTATGGCAATATTTCAGTGAGTAGAATGTCTAACAGTTTTCCTATGTTTATTGAAAGGTTACTTTCAGAATGTTAGCATACTCTAGGATATTTCTTATTTCAAAAAAATCACTTTAGTGTGACTTTTTAATTCAGCCTTTTTGGTTGTAATGGACTGACATTTCTCTCTTCTGGTACTTATTTTTATGCTCAATGTTCAAAGCCCTCTAAAAGATTCTATTCATTTAAAGGATCTTTGAAATAAATCTTTGGAGGAAAAGTTGACATAAACCAGATAAGAGGAGAGAGAGAAAGTGAATATGAATTAATAATGGGGAGATATATGCTTATTCTTCAGTTACTAAGTACTTTATATTTTAATGTGTCTCACTCATCACAATAATCTTTTGAGTTAGAGTATATTCATTTTATAGATGAAGAAGTAGAGCTCAGTTGTGAACCCAAATATGCCAAACTCTAAACCCATGCAAGTCAAGCCGTTTTAGAACACTGTTTCTCAAAAGTGTGAAAGAGAAGTCCCTGGTTTTTAAGAGAGAGAAGTTATTGAGCATTCATAGAAACCAAGCAAGCCTATCACTAATGGTGTTATCTTTCCTTCATAGCCTTCAGCTTATGTATTAGAGACTTTTAAAGGGATCAAGTCAAGGTGAGTCAGTCCTACAGCACAATTAGTATCGTCCATCAGTTAATAACATCTATCTGAACATGAGATTATAATTGATGGTTACCTTCCTTGTAAGCTTAACAAGGTCAAAAGTTGTATGGAAAGAAATTCACTGTGTTGTTTTTGAAATGTGAGCACTAGGAGGCTCCTCCTAAAGTACGAAAGAAGATGCTCTTAAGAACAAATGAAAGGCAGTAGCTTATGTCGTAGGTAATGAAATAACATAATTCAATCAGAAGTACCAACTGTTGACATTTTTAATTGTATATTTCCTTTGGCCTATTTTCTGTGTATATACATGATGGAATCATACTATGAAGAGTTTTGTTATGTTATTTTTCACGTATTTCTTGAACATTTGCTCATGGTATTAATATTTTCAACATAGTGGATTATTCAAAATTTTCCATTGTATAAGTAATTACTATTGGATGTTCTATTTCTGTTATCAATAATGTTTTGTGAATACTTTTGCACATACATGTTTGTCATCCTTATGGAATATTTTTCTTAAGAATCCTATAAGTCTAATATTGATCAATGGGCATGAGTCATTTTTTTTAATGAATATGAATTTTTAAGGGTTCATATTGCCAAATTACTTTCTAGAGTGCTTGTGCTTGTTTTCACCAAGCTTTTAAAAATTCTTTGCCAGTTTGAGAAGCAAAAGTTGGTATTATATTTATATTTATTGTTAACAAAGTTAATGTTTCATATTTGTTCTGTAAATTTTTCATTACTGTTGTTTCTTTGTGCTCTTTAGTTTCTCTTGCTGGCTTTTTTTTTGTCACACATTTTTGGAAAAATGTTATTTGTGATTTACGTTTGATTTTAAATTTGACCAACTGAAGACTATTTTCATAACAATCACAATATTTACATATCACCCTAACAAGAAATAAATAGAATAATGATAAAACTTAAGAGAAATGTGAAAGAAACTTGGTTAATTGAAGTATAGTACATTCCAGTGTAGGAAAATTCTGTTTTAAAGACTTAATTTTTCTTCAAATAATAGGTTACTATTATTTGAAATCAGGATTTCTGATTGGAATTGATGAAATGATACTACAGCTAGTTCTAGAAGAAGCTAGCATCCAAGATTAAAAAGCTATGAAACTAGCAAAATTAAAATAGTATAGACTTGGGGTCAGAATCAGCCACCATCATAGATTTAAAAGTTCTGAAATACACACTCAGACTAGGACTTTGATATATGGTAACCTAAGTATCATGTAAAGACAGAATTACTGGAGGGGGAAAAAAGGCTAGATTTTCCCATCATGTTCAAAAATATTCCAAATGGATTAAAATATTAAATATGAAAATCTAAACATTGAAAGAGAAAATCATCAAGAATACAAATGATCATTTAATTAAACTCTGAATGAGCAATATCCAGATATAAAAATAGTAGAAAAATAAGAGAAAGATTTAAAAATTGACCATGTTAAAATTGTGACTTTTTGATATTTATTTTTTCTTTTTCAGTGAACTGGAAGAGTCTCTGCTTGTGTTGCCTTTCTCTTATGTCCCAGACATTCTTCAGCTCTTTAATGAATTCATCCATTTGGGCTCGGATGTTGAGCTTATATGTCGGTGCCTCTTCTTTCTCCTCAGGTAACATCTTTTTGCAAAGAATATCTTACCTCCTTAGGAGCACAGCTTCAGTAATATGTTCAGTGAGTTGTAAAGTTTGGGATTAAAAATCTTATGTTTTGGTTTCAGGCTGTTGCAGAATTTGAGTATCATTTGACGTAACATATTTCTTACCCTTTGCAATCAATCTTGCCTTAAAAACAGGGATAGTGGTGACCCACTTCCATCAAGTAATGTGTATGGTATGACATTCAGGAATGTTTAGTGTTCCTTGGCCCTCAGAGTGCAATCTAACATAATAGTGCCTCTGGTGCTGGTTACAGAATAGCCAATTGCTTTATACATTGTTTCTCTTAAACCATTTTGTTGAAGCTAACTGATTTTCTTTATCTTCATTATAATATTTTAAGAAACAGTAAATTTATTTCTTTATATATGAAAATAGAAATGTAGGAATATATATGGAGGGAAACTAAAAAACAAACACAGAATATGTTCATTATGCTATATCCTTAAATATGAAGAATTCTATTTTAGCATGTAATTTGAAAAACATAAGAATATGTCATTCTCATCTTCCGTTCTCTGACCTTACTCTCAGGCTATTACAGCAGAGGACGACAGTGGGGACAAATTGAACATTCCTTAAAATAATGTTGTGTAGACAATAACTGGTCAGGCAATACCAAATAGTTGAACAGGTGTATCTAGTGAACTGACTGCACAGGTAATTGGTGAATAGGCTTTTGTTCATGTTTACATTAATTTGTTGCCATATTTATAAGTTGGGAAAAATTGTGAAGCCACATGCATATTGAGCAATATTACTAGTAATTTCTTACTACTGTGACATATATGCTGTTGGATCAAGGTCACCAGTTCTGTGAGAAACACTGATTACATCTAGCATCTTAGAGGGTCGTAGATGAGCTAGCAGGATCATCAGGGTGTCTTTGTACTCAAGGTCAGAGTCTTACTGTCTAATGAATACTCCTTGGTGTGGTTTTATTGGAAATGTTAGCATTTCTTAGACACATTCTGTCTCTGAGCTTCTCATAAAATATTGTCAAAATCTGTAGCCACCTGGTAGATTGCTAGAAAAAGAATTAGCTTTGTAAATAAGTTGAGTGTATCATAAGATTTAGTACAGTATCTTTTTAAATGGTTATCAAATTGAACTGAATGATAGAGAAAGAAACTTCTTAAACTTTTTTTGCTAGAAACATTTCTGTATTCTCATGATATGGTGAAATGAATCTGTATTTTGTTGCTTTGCTATTGTGTATACATGCTATTTTTTGAAATGATAGGACCAGGCCCTCTCTTTGCAGCATGACTATTTTGGTTTTCTGTATTAGGATTCACTTTGGACAGATCACTAGCAATCAAATGCTTGTGCCAGTGATAGAAAAATTAAAGGAAACAACAATTTCAAAAGTCAGACAAGTCCGGGTAAGTGTCTTTGTATACAGATTCAACAACAAGGCAAAATCTCAATGTGTTTGTGAGTTAGAAGTAGTGGAGTATGTTGTGCCTTGTCTTTTACCATATCAGCTAGATATAAATCTGTGTTTGAGATAGTTCTTGTTGGAACTGGTAGTAATAGAATTTTAAAAAAAAAAAAAAAGTAAAAGAAAACTCCTTAGCCAAGGAAGAATGAGTGACACCTGAAGCTACTGTCTACTCATGTATGCTGCTAGATTGAACAGACACCCAGTTTCATCTTTCTCGTATTCCTCTCCAGGATGGTATCGGCTTCAACATGGCAGGCCTCGATTACCTCAAGAGGGAATGTGAGGCCAAAAGTGAAGTTATGTTTTTTGCTGATGCTACTAGCCAGTTGGAAGAGAAGAAAAGGAAGAGGAAAAAGAGAGAGAAGCTAATTTTAACATTGACTTAGAACTGAAATGTGTTGCCTTTCTCAACCTTATCCTTAAAAGAACTACACTAAGAAGTAGAGTTGGCATCATCCAAGAAATAACCAAATAGCAGAAGATCATTTTGCACATCTTGCAGAAGATTTCAGGATGTTGGTCCCTGTTTTGCTGAGGGAATTCCAACATAAGTCTAGTATGGCTTCATTTTTTGGATTTGAAAACATAATTAGTATAAAATCTCTAGACTCTTTTAAATTAGGCATTTGTTTCATTAGAGTTGAAATTAACATTTCAATAAAGAGGTTTTTTTTTTTTTGGTATTCTCTTGTGGCAGATGATTTCTTACATGATTTGTTATCTTTGTATTAGGTTTCACCTCCTTAGATGCGTAATTGATTGTCTACTCCTGTATGCTGCTAGATTGAACAGACACCCAGTTTCATCTTTCTCGTATTCCTCTCTAGGATGGTATCGGCTTCAACATGGCAGGCCTCGATTACCTCAAGAGGGAATGTTAATGGTGTCATTGACTTATGAAGCTTTTCAGGACCGTAACAATTACCGAGGACAGCTTCCTTAAACTTAACTTCTTCCATGTTGTTCTATCTGTATAAAAGACTAATTGCTCTTTATACTTTTCTGAGTAAAATAGTTGTTTCTAATTAGAGAGTAGTCAAGGTAAGATGCCTTGCTGGGCTTCCAATTATTTAGTACTGTTTATGACACACACATACACACACACACACACACACACACACACACACACACACACACACAAATGTACATATGTGGTAGGGATTTGGGGGGATAGCTATGTTATAGGTAAAAAGATTGCCACAGATACCTCTAGGCCTCAGCTTTTGTTTTTGAGAAGTTTTTATATTGCTTATTCAGGCTTTGAGACGTTTTTATATTGCTTATTCAGACTTCTTGTTACAGATTTATTCATATTTTCTATATCTTGAGATAGTTTTGGTTTTTTATTTCTATGAGTTTGTCCATTTCATCTAAGTTACTTGTAGTGCTACCATTTTTTCCCCAGGCTCAGAGTTGCAAGTTTTGTATCTTGGAGATTTGTGTCACATATCTTCTCAGTTAAGCATAACACTGCAGTGGTATGACATGAAGTAAGGAATATAATGGTGTTATTTATTGGACAATTTAACAATAGTGATTTTTTGGCATAGGGTTCCTAAAGACTTATATGTAAAAAAGCAGGTGAATAAAAAATGTGATGCAGTTTGGTTTCCATTGAATCGATCTTTTATTTAGGTGGCTATTCTTTTCACCAGAAAGAGGAGTTACTTAATTCTTGAAAGATTTCTTAATTTTTTATGAGAACAGAGGCCAGATTTATATTGTTTATGTTTCTTAGAGTTGATCATCAGAACATAAAGAAATTGCAGAATTTTTCATTAACATTTTTTATGGTTTCCAAACCAAAACAAATTCCAGGAGGGTGTTCTAGATGAAGATGTCACTAGTAATTGATCTAATGTTTTAAAAAGTGCCACTTTTCTGTAGCTTTGCCATCATCTACAATTGACTAGCCCAAAGGAAGTAGGTAATTTAAAGGGGTCTCTGTTTGATAAGTGTTACCCTAATCAAAGAGAAAGGGAATCTGTAATAAAATGATGTGTCAGGTGAGTAGCTGAGTTTATAATTTTTGGTCAAAGTACTTGAAACTCCTTAACCCTAAAGGTTTTGAGGTCGACGGAAACATTAAAAAGTAAATTTTAGTTATTGGCCAGAATTTATTGGTGTAGCCAGCCATCGATTATATAATCCTTAATGCCATGACCATTTAATAAATAATATCTCCTGCAAATGATGCAGTAAATTACCCATAGGAAGCCCACAATGGCATAAAGAAAAGCCTCATGGATGGTTTACTAGGAATATAAAACTTACTTTAAAAAGAACTATGTATCTTCAGTTGCTTAGAGAAGATATGCTTAACAATTTTGAGGCTCCCTCACTATAAGTTAGATGCTTTGTGTATTTGGCATTAAATTGTTTCTCAGTGTCAAGTTTCATAAGTCATATTTCATCCCAAAGAAATCCGGTAAATCTCTAGCAGAGAACCTAGAGCCTTGCCCAAGACAGCAGTGGTGCCTGCCTCTGGGCTCAGTAATACATATAGGGGTGTACTCACCCATCAGCTGTAATTGGTAAGCTCCTTATCACAACCTTTCCAGGCCAGACCACCCATAGGAAAGAGGGAGGCTGTGGACAGGCTGAAGGAGACACCATCGGGGCTCTATACACCATCCGCAGCCTACCCCCTTCACAATTTGAGATGGAACTAAGTTTCTTAAGGGTAACATCACCATATATTCCAAGTTCATTATTTTTCAGGTTTTGGGGGATCTGAGCAGCCCTGGTGTGTTTTTAGAACATAGCACGTATGGTGTGACAGTCACTGACATAAGGCCTGGCCATAGTTGCCCTCGTGTAGTCCCTTACCTTGAGTGTGGGTCAGGCCCAGAGACCTGCTTCTAATGAACACAATACAGCAAGTGTAATGGAAGTCTCATCCAAGTTCAGGTTATAAAACACTGAATTCCACCCTGCCCACAATCAAGCTGTTTGCTTGCTTATGTGTTATGAGCCACAGGGTGCATAAGAGAGGCCCATGTGGCAAGGAACTGAGGGTAGTCTCCAGATGATAGCCAGTGAGGAACTGAGGCCCTCAGTCTTAATAGCCTGCAAGGAACTGACTATTGCTACAACTACAGGAGGAACTTGAAATCAGATTCACCCCCCTCTTGAGCCAGAAGACCCAGTGAGTGCTACCAGGGCTTCTCATTCAGAAGTGAGATATGTTTCCTGTTTTATGCAACTAAGTTTTGTTAACATTTTTGGGTAATATGTTATATAGCAGATAACTAACACAGTGTCTATAGAGCAAACTCCTAACCTAGTTATGTTTCAGATTTCTCATCTATAAAATATATATGATAGTGCCAACCCTCATAGAGTTGCTGCAAAGTGCTTAAAGGAAATACAAAATATGTTGTCGTTACTGTATCTTTTTAATCTCAACTGTGATAATATGCACAAAATGACATAAAAGCTATTAAGATTTTGTTGTTGTTGTTGTTAGGTGGACCCATGAATTTACTTTAGATAGATTAGTGCCAGCAGGAATTAGGAATTTTTATTTGAAAACTGTTCCATAGTTTTCAGAAATGACCAACTAGACATGTAGACCATCTGCATCTTGGTCTGAGATGACTTCTAAAAGTCATGGAGCAAATTCTCCTTTAGAGCTTCCAGAAGTGCCAACCTTGCCACAGCCTTGGTTTCAAACCTCTGGCCTCCTGAACTGCAAAAGAATAAATGTCTGTTGCTTTAAGTCACCAGTTGGTGATAAATTATTATGGCAGCTCCAGGAAACTAATACAACTTTTGCTATCAGAAAGTGAAGTACTGTTGTAAAAAGACCCAAAAGTACAGAAATGTCTTTAATTGTTAGTGGGTAGAGGTTGGAACAATTTTGAGCCACTTGATGGACAAAGTCGAAATTACGTTAACGAGGCTGTTGGTAGAAACATGGACCTTCGGGCAGTTCTGGTGAGGTAGCCGAAGGAAGTATGAGGACAGTAGAGAAAGCTGTCTTAGAGAATTCCTGTGTTCTCATGAACAGAATGTTGGTAGAAATATGAATTAAAGATGCTTCTGAGAAAGCCTCAGACAGAAAGGAGGAGCCTGTGATTGGATGCTGCAGGAAAGGTGATTCTTGTTATGAAGTGGCAGAAAACTTGACTGACTTCAGAGTTCTGCTGTTGGGTGGAAAGTAGAACTTAAAAACAAAGAACTTGAATATTTAGCTGAAGTTTCCGAGGAAAGTATAAAAGGTATGGTTTCTTGCCTACCATAATAAACTGCAAGAAAGAGGAAGGAACTGCTCAGTAAAAGGAACCAGTATATGAGTATTTAGAAAATGCACAGCCTGTCCACATCCATATTGCAAAGGGTGCTGAGGCATCTGCTGGAGAAATCACCAAGCATGGAGCTGAAGAATCTGCTGGAGAAATAGGCAAGTGGCCATGGATCCAGTCAAACATCTCAGCAGAATCCAGAAACAGGAAGTAGGAATGGAAGTCATCCGGGAGGGATCTGTGGAGAACCCTGGTATTTAATGGTGTGGATCCCCCGTAACATCCACAGAAGACTGACTGGTTTGGGGGAATACTATCTCAGCAGAAACACTGCCAGCTTGCACTGAAAGAGACAGGACAAAATGAAAGAAGGCTGTCAGACATGTTCTATAAGAAGGAAGCAGTCTGCCCAGAGGGTAGGCATGTGCCCAGGACTGAGAGGGCGGATCCAATAGAGCCTTTTAGGGCCTGGAGGCTGGTGTTGGAGCCTCTATTGGCAAAGAGGACAGATAAAACCACAGATCTTCATTCTCTGTCCTTAAAATCTCATGGAATTTGCCCTGCTTGGTTGCAAACTGATAAAGACCATTGGCACTTTTATTCCTTACAATTTCTCTCTTGGAATGAGAACATCTGCCTTACACTTGTTGCACCATTATGCTGTGGAAGCTGAGATGGGTCATACTAGAGTCTCACCCACACTAAGAGGTCTGAGGCTTTTTGAGTTCATAATATTTTGCATTTAGAGTTAATGCTGGCATGGTTAAGACCCTAGGTGACTGTGATAGAGGAGTATATTTGGAATTTGAATTTTGAAAAATCAGAGAGGAGACTACTGGGTTTGTCCCCCCCACCCCCAAATTCATGCTGAATGGAACCTGTGAATGTGCCCTTATCTGTAAGTAAATCTAAACAGGTCATTTGGGATTAGGCTAGCCACTTAATAAATCCTTATAAGAGCACAGAGAAATACTCTGGGAGAATGCCATGTGAATATAAAGGAGGGATGGTAGGGACCACTGGCAGATAACTCAAAGTTAGAGAGGCACAGAAGCTCTCCCTCAGAGCCTACAGAAAGAACCAACCCTTGCCAACACCTTGGTTTGGGACCTTTGGTATCCTCAGTGGTGAGAATAAATAATCTAAGCAGCCCTGTTTGTGGTACTTCATAATTGCAGCCCTGGGAAACTAATGCAAGATGTTAGGCCTTTTTTTCATTCTCTCACAGGCGTGGGGTATTTTCCAGGGACTGTATGATGTGTGAAATGACTGCGTTGCCACTGAACAGTGCAGATATTCTGTTATGCCAGATGCTAAAGAGATTTGCAAAATTGTAAAAGTTCCACTCTTAGTAAAGTTTTGTTTTGGAAGAACAGTTATTTTCACAAAAAAATGTTACTTATTTTAATACCTTTTTTTTTCCTAATAGATTTTAAGTGTTCCCAGTTTTAATTCTAATTTGGTAAATATTGGTAAATATTTACCAAGATAAACAAAAGCCTTTTGGGATCTCCAACAGTTTTTGAGAATATAAAAGGAATCCTCAGCTCAAAAAGTTTAAAAACCACTGGTTTAAATATAAACTCTCAAGTCTAAAAGGGAGAATTTTGTGTTTGTGCCATTACTTTGGAGATTAAGATATTTTTACAATGAATATCAGGCTCAAAAGAATGAACTTTGGGATGATGGTAAGTAGGTTAGGTTTTTATTTCCAGTCAAGATCATCTGGCCTTTGTTTTCTTATTTATAAAGTAGGAAAAAGAAAATCTATAAGTACTGTGATGCTCAGATAACATATAAAGGGGAAACTATTACAGTTATTGAAAACAAATTACTTAATCAGGCTAAGTAGTTTATTCGTTTCTGGCTGTGAGAAGAGGGGAACAAACCAAAGGTCTGAGGCCTCAAATTTGAATGTTTGATGATCAA
This sequence comes from Graphiurus murinus, assembly GCA_004027655.1. NCBI lineage: Eukaryota > Metazoa > Chordata > Mammalia > Rodentia > Gliridae > Graphiurus > Graphiurus murinus. Next base: position 19,704 of record PVLC010015829.1, read on the forward strand.
ATTCCCATTTACTACTTACTTACTGGACCTACCTAATGCGGAGGAATTTTACGGGACATGAAGACTCCAAGAGCAGAGGAAGGAATTGTAGAAATCCTCTGGACCATGGGATTTTCTTTTCCTTGGGGAAGATCTTTTGGTCGATTGTCATAATTGCTGCTAGTTAAAACTGGTAAAATACTTATTAAGGACTGATTTTCATGACTAAATGATTTGTGTATATAAACCCAAATAGCATTTTAGAATCATGGAATATTATCTCTAGCAACATTAGCTCAATTTCAGGTACTCTTTCTAATGCAAATTCTACATGCACAGGCATAGGGGTTAGAGAATGGATATCAGTGTCTTAGAATGTCTCCCGCTCTCTGCAGTGCAGTGTATATTTCTTTCCTAACTGTAACTGGACTTTCCATAGAGCTGTGACCATATCAAGGCTCCAAACCAAATCAGCATCCAGATACCATGCCTTATTTGATGAGGAGAGGGATACATATTGGGAAATGGACTATGAGTGATCATTGACATCAGAAATACATTTTTTAAAAAAATCTAGTAAACTCCCCATTTCCCCCATCTACTTATACCTGGCAAGTAGCCTATTAAATAGCAAGTAAATAAAACATATATTAGCATAATGCAAAATGATATCACTGCTATGATCAGCAACAGCAACTCAGGTACTCTGGATCAATACCTATATGAGCAGAGTAAGAGGGCTTGATTTAACTCACGGAGGAAAGCAGGTTCTTTGGTTAGTTTCCTTCTATCACAATGGAAAAACATTGCTCAAAACAAAGGTCAACAAAACCCAGCCTATTTTAAATAATAATACTTCTTAACATACTTGAGCCCCTTTCCTACTTTTTTTTTTCTTCATTGTACTTCTAGTCCATATTTTACTTATTGTCTCTCCTCTTCCTGGAATGTAAGCTACATAAATGTAGGGATTTCTGTCTCTTTTCCCATTGCTATATGCCCAGAGCCTAGAACAGTGTGTGGCACATTAAAGGCACTTGTTTTTGAAACAATAAATGAGCAAATGAATTCAATTCCATTTCTATTAAAATCAGACTCACAAGTTCCCCTCACATGCCCCTTTTCACCTCAGAATGTCTGGGTCCTTAGCCATCTCCTCTCTCTTGCCAAGACTAATCAGTGTACTATATTCTTGGTTATTCTCTTACCCTTTACCTTTTTTTGGATACTGCAGTTTCAATCACTTCCACTCACTCATATTTTTAATGTTTGTTTTCTGATCCATCCATACTCAGGTCTACACTAAAGTGAAAATCCCTCCTTTACTTGGTTGTACATACCATATTCTTTCATTCTTTCCTTTGATAAATTTTCTTGAAAGATTATCCATGCTTGATGTTTCTGATGGTTTTTTTTTTTTTTTTTTGGTTTTTTGGTTCTGGGGATGGAACCTGGGGACATTCTACCTCACTACAGCCCCAGCCCTATTTTTTATTCTTTATTTTGAAACAGGGTCTCACTAAGTTGTGGAGGGCCTCACTAAGCTGCGGAGGCTGGCCGCGAACCGGGATCCTCCGGTCTCAGCAAATTATTTTCCTTTTTTAAGACTCAATCATTCTTTACCTTTTGCAATTTAGTTTTTCTCCCAACCAAATCTTAACATTTTTATTTAAATCTGAATTTGCTTTGACATCTTTGTAACACCTATCAACTGTGTCCATCTTTTCCTTGAAATTCTTTCTATGATTTGAGATATTTCATGGTTTTCTACTTGCTTGTTTTGTCTCTACTGGCTCCTCTTCTTCATGCTTCCTAAATAGACCCCAACTTTCTGCTCCTTTTTTAAGCATTCATCCTTTATCTCTGTGCAGAAAATGCTTAAAGTTATTTTATCTCCAGCTCTGACTTCTCAAGATCTAGTGCTGCATATCAGTGATTGATTACTTGGGCCCAGCTAATCAATTGGACTCATCTCCTCTTTATCCTTTTGTAAATGGGTTCCACTTAGGACTTTCCAGTTTCCTCTCCACCCCTGCATTTTCCATCCATGTCCCTCATTCACACCTACTGCTGCCACCCTGTAGTTCTTGTCTTTAGAGTTGGCCTAGTGAAGTAGACTTCTAATGGTACTTTTACACATTCAATTCTTCTCTTTCAACATGCCCTGCACAGCAACACAGGATTTATTTTATAGAGATATGCTCATCATATCAACCACTCTATCAGGAATCTTCAGTTGGGCTCCCTGTTGCTTAATAATGAAGTCTAGGCCAAGGATTTAAGATCTTCCATAATTTGACTCCAGCCCACTTTCCTACCACATTTCTAATGTTCCTTAAGGTCTCAGCAAATTGAATCCCCTGCTAACCCTCCCACACACCCAAAACTTTTCTATTGTGATGGTTTTGTTCTTCTCTGTACTTTAAGTCCTCTTTCAACTCAAATATCAAATAGATACACAACTATCACACAAGTAGTATATAATTCATTGTCACTGGAGAAGTAAAAAATAGTATAGGAATCAAGTGCGAAGACTTTATTTTGCTACTAGATTATATATGTCTTTTAAGGTAGGGTCCAATTTTTCATTTGTACAGATGATAAAATATTTCATATGGTACCTTGCAAATAATGGATATTAGCTATCTGTATAGCATATATATGATTAGAGACACCAATAGAAGGAATGATCCAAACTTTTAATTCTTTTTCTGTGTGTGTGTGTGCACGTTCTATCTCTGAGCCACACCTGCAGCCCTATTTTATTTTAGTTTTTTGAAATAGGCTGCTACATGTCTCACTAAATTTTTGAGATTGGCCTCAAACCTGCAATCCTATCTCAGCTTCCCAAGTACTGGGAAACCTGCACCACCATGCCACGCTTATCCAACCTTTATAGTAAGATATTTTCTACCCCCTCCCCCACCATGAAATTACATTATTTTAGATGAGAGATTTGCTTTTCTTTTTTTTTTTTTCCTGCAGTACTGGGGATTGAACTCAGGGGCATTCTACCTCTGAGCTATACCCCCAGTCCTATTTTTTATTCTTTATGTTTGAAACAGGGTCTCACTAAGTTGTGGAGTGCCTTATTAGGTAGCTGAGGCTGGCCGAGAACCCAGATCCTCCGGTCTCAGCCTCCCAAATGCTGGGATTACAAGCGTGCGCCACAATGCCTGACTTGCTTTTCTAATATTTTGATTGACAGTAAGTGAACATTGACATTTATTCAACCTTTCAACCTGTAGTCACTACTAAAGTAGCATATACCAGTTATCTTTCAGATTTAGCTGGATGCTTTAAATAATAAAGACCGTTTTTATCCTAAGAAATGTAATTCCTGTGGTTTTATATGGAGAACTAATGAAGATAATGGAGATGCATTTTGACTTCATGTTTCCCTCCCTCATACATAGTTCCTGCATCCCATATGATTGGTCAAAGTGAACTTTAAAGGATATTTGCCTCCACGGGTAAGAACAGGACATCATGCTCAGTCATAATCTCAATATTGTGAGAGATGTATGTTGATCCCTTGGTGCTGTCCTCTCCAACAACCATGGCAAACAACTCCACCTTCAGCTCTGCCTGCAAACCAGCTGCCACCTGTAAGACACAGCATAGCTTTAGCATCAGACAGATGAGAGTTCAAATCCTGCTTTTCATACCAATTTCAGCTAACCTTCAGTTTTCTCATTTCTGAATTTGGCACAAAGCATAATGGTTGTCAGTATTTGGCAGAATTATTTCATAGATTAGTTATATTAAATTCCATTGAGTAAATGGGACCCAGAAGAAACCTTGAAGGGGCAAATCAGGTGCTATATGGGAAAACCATAAGGAAACTAAATGCCAGGATATTAGAAATGGCACTGAAAAGCTTCTGCAATACCCACAACTGTGCTACATCCTGAATGTCAGTCATTAATTTATTGGTGTACCTGCAGATAAAGATGAATTTCATCCAAAATATAAACCTAATCTTAAAAAGAATCTAAGGTCTGGGTGAATCCCCTAACTTCCCTGTCCTGCCCCTTGGTCTGAAGTTTGTTGTTTTGGTATTGGGGGGTTGAACCCAGGTTTGCTTTACCTCTCAGCCATACCCCCAGCCCTATTTTATTTTCAAACAAGGTCTTGCTAAGTTTCTGAGGCTGGCCTCGAACCTGCAATCCTCCTGTCTCAGTCTTCCAAGTACTGGGATTAGAGGGATGCAACACCATGCCTGGCTGTTCTGTAATCTTAATGCGGCATATGTAAAGTGACACCAGTAGAGGGAGACAAAATTGGTTTAAATGCCAAACTGCTTGGGTCTGAAAGCTATAGGAAAAAAGCTTGTACCAACAAAGAAGAAACCTGATCTATAATGAAGAAGAAACACAGCAAGTTGCAGGCTTCTTGCCTTGTTCCTTGGAAAGAACACTAGCCAGGAAAGCAAGAGCTGTTTATGTTTCTGAGCTGCCTCTCCAGGAGGTGGGTTACAAAAGCAGGCTTGGGAACAGTTATCTGGGGGGGGGAAATAAATCAGAAACTACCACATGGAAAGCAATTAGATAAAAATGGAATTTTTTCGAATCGTTTTATAAATAATAGAACTGAAAAATGGTTCAATTTTTTTCCACAATGTGTATGTATGCATCCTGGAGGGGATCCAACAGCTCTGTTCCTGAGAACGAGAGCCTTCATCCTCCAAGCCCAACAATCCAAACAGGGCTGGATAATGACGAAATTCAGCATGAGGCGAGCTGGAATACGGCCATCATGCAGGTTTACCCAGACTTTGAGCATATTCATTTAATGTTGGCAACTAACCAAGCTGAACAGTGGTTAGATTTACATATGGAGAAGTCTATAGATTATATTTTTTGCCAGAGCCAAAACCTACTGTCAAAAAGAAAGGGGAAAAAAAAAAAAAACAGTATAGAGTGAGCTTCAAAGAATACACACTGGGTTTTTAGTACTTACAAAGGTTGATCCAACAGTCATTTCAGCTTTTGGCATAATCCCTACTTTAGATTAAAATGAGATTTACTAACATCCCAGAACAGTGGAAGAAGAGCTTGCTTTGATTTTTTGCTTTATGTTATGAGGATTCTGAAGTCTTGTCTTGACATAGTATAGTGATGAATTTTATCAGAGAAGTACTCGTGAATTTGTGGGCTTAATTCCAACTACATTTCTGTTTGGAGTTCTAGTCTGCATAGTCTTTTTTTTCCCCCCGTCTAGATCATGATATTAGAGTTAGAAGTACTCTAAGATGATCTGGTCTAAACTTCCTCATTTACAGGTGAGAGATCAAAGTTCAGAGCATTAAGTACCAATACTGAGCTGTGTGGTGGCTTAGTCTCAATAAGAAGCCAAGGGATTATGCACTATACCACAATGATGGCCCTCCATGTGAGAGAGTAACACTTGTGCAGCTTAAGAGCCTGAGGTCCAGGAAGCACCAGAGGTCCATGATACTGGACCAGATGCCATCATAACTGCTCACATGAGCCCATGCACATTCCTATTGGTGAGGGATTGTTGGGGTCTTAGCCCAGCCGGAAAGACCCCGCCACTAGACGGCGCCTGGCAGTGCGCCAGAAGTGGCTGCAGATGGTAACATCCTAGGGCTGCGCCACGCCAGAGCACATGCTCCAGCACGCCCAGCTTGTGGCCGGCCCAGGTGAGAGCTGTATGAGGCACCTCGTGGCTCAGGCCCTGCGTGGCTTTAAGATCCTCCACCTCCTGCGGGAGAGAGAGGTTGCTGGAGAAAGGTTTTGGAGGAGAAGGCGGGCGGTTGCTGGGTGGTTGGTTGCTGGTGGTTGGTGGGTTGCTGGTGGAAGATTGATTGCTGGAGAGAGGGGTTATTGGGAGTCTGTTGGAAAGGCACTATTTGGAGAGACGGTTTCTGTACTGTAACTGTTACTGCTTGGGTAGTGTCCTTGATCCCAGAGAGAGAGACAGAGAGAGAGGTATAATAAAGAGAAATTTGAACCAGCAACGTTCAGTTATCATCTCCATTGGGTCCAGCTTGGGGGACGATAAGGGATGGCTCCTGAATCCCCCAGACTTCCTACTTCATTCTGCCACTCAACCACAAGCATCTTGAGTATGTGCTGTGTGCCTGGCTCTGTAAGCTCCTTGTGTGTCTTCCTCATTTTTAGCACCCTCTGTTGCTGACACTATCAGGATCATATGGAGGAACTCAGTGTGCTGAGTGAGAGAAAAGGGGTACTAAAGCAGCCAGTTGTGATTTGATTATGAGATGAACTTTTGTTTACATCATCTTGTATTTCTAAAACTATAAAGTGAGACTATAATATACATATATATTACTAAACATCTCATTTTGGGAAAATGTATCAAATAAATTCAGAATGAGGTTTTTGTTTTTGTGGTACTGGGGATTTGAACAAAGGGCAAAGGGATATTCTACCTCAAAGCCACATCCTCAGCCCTATTTTATTTTTTTATTTTGAAACAAGGTCTCACTAAGTTGTTGTGGGTCTTGCCAAGTTGCTGAGGCTGCTCTCAAACCTATGTGAGCCTCCTGTCTCAGCCTCCTGAATACTGGGATTACAGGCATGCACCATCATGCCTAGTTTAGAGTATGTTATCATGTTATTTTTAAATTTGTGTATTTTAGAGACCATTAGGGAAATGAAGCAGCTGATGAATAAATACACTATTTTGTAATATGGCATTAAATAATATCCTACAGCAAATGCCAAGAGAGCAAACCAGATTTATATAAAATATAAAGACTAGAATAATTTATTTTTGGAAGGATTTTTTACTTTGTAAAAATATTTAATTTTTAAAAAGTCTTTGTACATAACTTTATATAACTATTGAGGCAAGTGAGGTAAGCTTCAGAAATGTTTCCATAGCTAGAAGTTTACCTCTGTTTATAGGATCTTTCCCATGGTTCTTCCAGGAAATGAATAACATCAAGCCACATACTTTACCAATACTGGGAGTCTTCTGCTTATGATACTAGGAAAAATTGGATTTACACATGGTTTAAACTGAATGAGATGAATGATTTAAAAGCTCACTTTACTGGAAACAAACACATTTACATGTACACACACACACACACACACACACACACACACACACACACACACAGGATAAGACTTACAGGCCCAGGTTTATAAGTGACTTTCAGTCCAGTACTGGGTGGGGGCTGCTTCACTCTAAATCTAGTAGGAAGAAAGATGGAAATAAATGTATTTCATAGTAAAAAATATGAGTATTAACTGGGTTATTATAAAATTGGGAAGTGTTAATATTTAGTACACAGGAGCTAGGGATCTGTACCATTAAGAAAACCACCTTAATATTCAGTACGGAGAAGAATTTGGGGACTATTTCACAACTCCCTTTCCAACAGTTTTCATCAGCATAAAATAGGCTTCATCCTGGCTCCTGCCCTTTGTCACTGGTTGCTGAGGGGCAGCTCGGGCTTGGGCAGAGTGTCCTGAGGATTTGGTTGGTGCGTGCACTTCAGTGCAGCTGCCAGTGTGAGCATACATATTAGCAGCCAAATCATTAAGCTGGAGAATAAAGGCTCTTTTGGAAAGCAGAGGAGCATGGGAGTCAGTCTTACTCTGTCTTGGAAAAGAGGTTTGCATGTTCTGGGAGAGGAGAAACAGAAAGGGCTCAGAAAATGTTGAAGAACTTGGAAAGTCCAGTGCTCACATATGGTGCTTATTGGTCTCTTTCCCTTCCTGTGGTTGTGGGTTCTGCATGAGGGTGAAAGACCTGGGGTAAATTAAAATGCCAAGGACAGCCTACCTCCACACTGACCCCAACTTCACTCTTTGTAACACCCACTTGCTGCCTGCCCTGTAAGGGCTGAATTTAATAAGCTGTAGGTGAAATCTCTAAAACTAGAATTCTGTACCAGAGAGAGAGGGTGGGCCTGCATGGGTGAGTTTTATTAGTTTGAGGTTAACTATTTCTCCCCACCCATTTTGCTGGAAATAACCTAACAACAGCAACAACACTCAATACTGTTTGAACTGGTGGCCTGAGTTCCTCATCAGGCTGTTTCTTAGGAAGCAAGCATTATTCCTGAGCTTGGGGATTTGCCTCAATTCAAAAATGACAGTAATCTTTCAAATTCAGTGTCACTGTCAGTTTGCTTCATATGATTTCCCAGTCCTGAGACCAGAATCACAAATGCTCTTAAAGAACTTGCCATCATAATAGCTTTGCAGTTGAAATACTTATTCCCTTCTAGTGAGAACTTCTCCCCCATAGACATTATTTTTAAGTTTAATTCAAAACCAAAAACATTTTTTTTTGTAATGGGGGGTGATCTTGGTATAGATATACATGATACAATGGAAAGGCCTTGGATTCCACCTGAAACTGGGATCACACTGTGTTAATAAAGTGGAGTATGTCCATGTTGGCAAAGACAGCCAAGCTGATCCTCAGGAGATCTGAGGTCCAGCCTTACTCTAACCTACAAGACCTTAAAACAAGTTACTCCATTTCTTCCTCCATAGTAGTTTTTAAGATCTCTTCAAGATCTAAAGTTCCACTGGTTTTTATCTGGAAATAAAAGACTGACTCATTTTCTTGTCATCAAATGCCAGGCATAGCATATTTTCAGCTACTTGAGTTAGGGTATTAGCTATAAATTTTAAGTCAGATCTTCATAGCTAAAATGCTTCCAATTATTGTTTGTTTCCCTTTTCACCTCGACTACATAGAAATAATAAAAGCATTTTCCAAAGTCAAGGAAAAAAATAATTTTAAAAGACAGGAAAAGAAAATCATCAAGTCACATATAAGGGAATCTCTATTAGACTGTCAGCAGATGTCTCAGCAGAAAACCTGCAGGCCAAGAAAAAATGGAATATTATATTCAAAGTGCTTAAAAGGATTATACTGATTATTCTGCTATGGCTACTTTGGCGTCTTGAAATCTGGTGATTGCTCCTAGGATGTGTAGATGAAAAACTCTTCTACTTCTTAAAAAGTAAATATATGACCCTAAAGGTTTATGGTTTTATGACTCTAGAAAGCTTGCTTGACCAGGCTATGTTAAGAATGTGGACTATACGTGGAAAATGAAGAAGTGGTGCTAATTGTGCTCTGACAATGATTGATATGTCGTAAATGTATATGTAACCCTGTTGTACTCAAGAAATGTATAACAAATCCGTGCTGAATAATAAAAATTAAAAAAAACCAAAGTGCTTAAAAGGAAAAATCTGTCAGCCAATAATACTATACCAAGCAAATTTGTCCTTGAGGAATAATTGAGAAATAAAGTATTTTAAGGACAAGCAAAAACTGAAGGATTTACCACTAGGCCTGCCTTAAAAGAAATGCTTAAGGAAATTCTTCAAGTAGACACAAACGGGTAAAAATTTCTATCATGAATACATATGCAAATATAAAACTTACTGATAGAGGTAAATGCATAGTTAAATCCAGAATACTTCAATACCATAATGGTGGTATGTAAACCGTACATATCTTATATGAAGGTAAAAAGTAAAATGGTAAGAAAATAAAGCTATAATAATTTGTAAAGACATGCAATTTAAAAATATAAAATTTAATATAAAAATACATATTTGGGAGAGAGGTAAAAGTAGAGTTTTTGTATATGACAGAAGGTAAGTTGATATTAGCTTAAAATAATAGATTGTAAGATTTTTTTATGCAAGCCTCATGATAACCACAAAACAAACTATAGCAGGTATAGAATGGATAGAGGTGGGAGAAATCAAAACTTAACACTACAAAACTTATCAAAATTGCAAAGGCAAATAACAATAGAGAAATAAAGTAAGGGAGAATGGGGAGATGATATGTGGGATGAACAAATCCAGAGATCTAATGCACAACATGAGGATTATGGGTAATAAAATTGTATCATGTATAGGATTCATACTAAATCTAGATTTTAGCTGCTCTTGCAACCCAAAATGGGTAGGATAATTTGTGTCACTGAGGTAACTTTTTTTACTATTTACATGTATCTCATAACATCATGTTTCATTTCTTAAATATACACAATACATTGTCTTAAAAAAGCACTTTTCAAGTGCAAACAAATGTCAACTGATATTATAGTTGGTGATTAATTTGAGAACTACAGTTTCAACTTTGGGTATTACTTTTTGGAGCACTTGTATGACATTTCCAATTTTTGCTAGGGTAGATCAGGACTTGAATTGCCTCTACCAAGTGTGAATAATGATTAACAGAGGGCAAAGAAGTACCTTCCACATAGTTGGGGCTTGGTATACACTGGTTTGTTGAAGAATAAATGAATGAATGAATGAATTAGTAAATGAATGATGTGAAGATTCAAGGCATAGTTCCAGTTCAGTCAACGTTCATGGATATAGGCAGACAGGTCACAGGTCCCAGATCAGGGCCTGGGAGCCTGAGCAGGCTCTTAGTGCTTGGCCTCACCTGCAGAAGTCCACTCCGATGTTCTTGAGCTTCACAGTGGTAGCATAGATGTGTCCTTCTTTAAGCACCCCAAACTTCACCGATGGTGGGAGAAGATGGAATCCAAAGGGGGATGACTTTGCATTATTAATGGCAGCAGCTGCAATAGAGGATGTGTTCACTTTTCCTCCAACAGAGTCTTCCACCTTTGTAGTAAGAAAAAAATAATTAAATGATTCTCTCTGGGGTCCCAAGATTTTTTTTTCCCTACCATCAGAGGACAGTAACTGCTTGGCTAGGCAAAAAAATGAAGATTTACAGTTTCACAATCCTTATAACATCCTATTTTAAGTTTTGTTTTAAGGATTAGGAAGCTCAAGTTCAGAGAACTGAAAGAGAATTTGTTGAGTATTAAGTGGGAAAGTTTTAAACCCAGGTTTGCTTGATTCCAAGATTTCCTCTGTGCCCGTGGCTATCAAATGTCAGCTCCCCTCAGAATCTCCTGGAAGACTTCTTAAGGCACAACTTGCTGACCCCACTGCCAGAGCTGCTCATTCTGTGTGCCTGAGTTGGGGGAAACGGGGGCTGAGAGTTTGCTTTACAAAAGCTCTCAGATGTTGCTAATGCTGCTGGTCTGGCAATCGCCTAAAGAACTGCTCCCTGGGCCCTTGTGAATCCCTAGATCGGCAGCCCTGACATTGCCGGGGAGTTTGTTAGAACTGCAGAACCTCAGGATCTGCATCACCAAGGGCTCTAGGTGATTCGTATGCACGTTAGTGTGAGAAGCACTCCTATCATATATCGGTCATCTATGTTGTAGTAAATCTGTGAAGACAATGATCATGGTGTAGCATGGAAATAAAAAGAGGATCATTATCAAAACTTGACTAGTAAACTTAAGGAAGTCTCCCTCTCAAAGTTGGGGGGAAACTTAATCTTATAGGCTCTGAGGAAGAAAGGGGCTTGGTGCTTTTAAAGAACAAAGAGAAACCCAAATGACTGATATCAAGTGAGTCTTAGGGCACAGTGGGGATGAGGAAGCAAATGGGTTCATGCTCTGTACTCCTGCAGGCTGCAAGAATTCAATGCATGGTTGTGAGATGGATCATCCCTTCAGCCAGTAGTAAGCTGGTAAACTGGTTCTCCCAAAAGAGGGGACTCCCAGCATGGCTGATTGCATATGTCAATAGTTTAACAACTGAATCAGAAAATTCATCTCATGAGCCTGTATGAGCCAGATGCAGCAAAACACTGCCTTGCTTGCCAAGCATTGTGTGAGGCCCTGGGGTCAATCCCTAGTACCACTAAAGCAAAGGAACAAACACACTACCTTACTAAGGTAGTGTGTTTGTTGTATATGACTACAAGACCTGAAATGGTAGATTCAGTAAATAGCAGGACACAGGGGTGCAACCTAATAACTTCAGTGAATCAGAATTCCATAAAGTGCTGACTAGCCCTGGAAAATTCATTCTCATGTCTGCTTTACCTTTGCAAGAGGTTGAGACTTGGGCTTAGAACTCTGCAAGTAGTGAGGCAACTTCACTTTTTCTTTCCTTGCTTGTCCTGCTACATCCTGCAACAGTGACTGCGTTGGGATTTTCATGGGCAGACAATATTCTGGTTCTGTTGAAAAGGAAAATTAAATTATGCCACATGGACAGTTCTAAGACATTTGCTGCAATGCCAGAGTATATAAGAACATAAACCAACTTTGAAACTTTTCTTTTTTTAAAGAACTTATTTGAAGAAGTAAAAGCTTTCTATTAATTCTCATTTTACATTTTTACATTTTACAAAGTGATTTTATACATATTACCTAATATTGGTCCTCACAACAACCCTAGGAGATAGACATGGAAGATGTGGCTAGCATAATTTTTTTTTGGTGGGAGGTAGCAGGGGGATTGACCCCAGGGGCATTCTACCTCCGAGCTACACCCCTAGCCTGATTTTTTCTTTATTTTGAAACAGGGTCTCACTAACTTGCGAAAGGCCTAAGTAGCTGAGGCTAGTCGCAAACCTGGATCCTCTGGTTTCAGCCTCCCTAGTACTGGGATTACATGCATGCGCCACCATGCCCGGCTAACATCATTAAAAAAAAAAAAAAATTTCTAGGAAGTCAAGCAACTTGGCTCTGATGAACTAAGCTTATGCTTAGGTCTTCAGGGTCCTTATCATTAAAGCAACAAGGTGGAGCACAATAAAACATTGACTGAAAGATTCCTTAAAACAAACGAGTGCGAAGTCTTAAGAATTTCTTTGATTCTGCTATGATATTTTTACTTCTAAAATGTGGTGTAGTAATTATAGATGAATTAAGCCCAGAAATCAAACCTCTAGTCACTAACTTTGGTAACTCATTCTTTTTTCTCAGTTACATGAAGGAGTGAACTACAGTAGATGATTCACACAGCTGCAGCTATTTGTATTGGCTCCAAACATTCAGGAGGTTGAAATAAGAATTGTATTTAGAGCATCATATATATATATATATATATATATATATATATATATATATATATATATATATATATATATATATATATATATTTTTTTTTTTTTTTTTTTTTGCGGTACTGGGGATTGAACTCAGGGGCATTCTACCTCTGAGCTACACCTCCAGCCCTATTTTTATTCTTTATTTTGAAACCAAGTCTCACTAAGTTGCGGAGTGCCTCACTAGGTAGCTGAGGCTGGCCGCGAACCCGGATCCTCCGGTCTCAGCTTCCCGAATGCTGGGATTACAAGCGTGCGCCACCATGCCCGGCTCAGAGCATCATATTTTAAAACCCCTTTCTGCACTTATATCATGAAGAGAGGAAAAGGAAGGGACGTGACACTAAAGTGTCCGTGAGCTGCAGGTAAGTACACAGGTTTCTACCTAGAGTACCTCACTTGGTCCTCATAAAACCCTCAGCGAGGAGTCCTGAGGTGACAATGATCTTGGCATGCTCAGCTCTTCCGTCATCCCTTCCTTCACATGTACTCCAGTGGGTACTAGTTAGTTGCTCATACTATTATTATTAATGATAAATATTAATATGAAGTTTATCATGAGCTATGTAATGTTCTAAGCTTTTAAATACATTAACCAACTTAATTCTGACAACCATCTCATGTATATTCCAATGAATATACCATTATTTTCTCATTACAGAAGAAGAAATGGAGGAGAGAGAACAGTCAAATGGCATGTCCAGTATTGGGTAGCTATTATATAATAATGAGCCAGGATTAGAACCCAGGTAGAGGCTATACCTTAGCTCTGCTCTATAACATATTGCCTCCTTTAAAAACAGACAAATTATTATTCTACCAAGCCTACCCAGGGATTCAACAGAGAAAAAAAAATTGAGGATACTGGAGCAATGGCTGGCCACTGGCTGATAGAGAGGTACTTCAATATTTGAACAACTAGCAAACTAATTGGGCATATCATCTGAATATTACTGCTAGGCATGACCCAGTTGAAGACCCTGAAGACCTCCTTGTTACCATGCTAAGGCAGATTATGTTACTTATTCAAAATGTCTCACTTCCAAGCCAGGCGTGGTGGCACATACTTGTAATCCCAGCACTTGGGAGGCTGAGACTAGAGGATTGCAAGTTCATGGCCAGCCTTAGCAACCAACTTAGGCTCTTAGCAACTTAATGAGATCCTGTTTCCAAATAAAAAATAAAATAGGGCTGGGGGTGCAGCTCAGAGGTACAAGGCCCCTGGGTTCGATCCCCAGTACCACAAAAAAAAAAAAAAGAAAAAGAAAAATTACCCACTTCCTTCAGAGCATGGCTTCCCCAAAGGTGGAGAGTATTTCTCTGCCCCATTGACTTTGAACATTGCCACAGTACTTGCTTTGGCCAACAGATGTATGTGTGACTAACAGTGTGCCAGTTCTGAGCAGGGGCTGTGTTATGGTTTGGATTTACAATGTCCCCCACACCTCATGTGGTAGGTGAGACAGCCACGTTGGAGGTGGGACTTGGTGGCTTAGGAGGAATCCTTGGGGAGTGGCCTTGGGGACTATATCTGCCCCTCGCCCCCTCCCCAAGCTCTCTCTGCTCTCTGCCAGGATGCCCTGGGGAAGTACAACTGCAGCAAAAGCCAGACCCAAAATGACTATGACAGTGGTGAGGGGCAGCATTCATTTCTCTGCACCTCTCTGAGCTTTGCGCCTCTGCTGTGAGAACAGCTTTTCCAGATGGCGGTTGCTCCTTCAGCAGGGCACCCTTGGAACACACTTGAACTTCACCAGCAGCTGCTGATGTGCTGGTAAGTGTTTAACAGCTGCCTGGGGAACATCTGCCCTGGCTTGTGTCACTTACTGACTTGTAGCATTTGCGGATTGTTCACCATGGTTGACTCAAGCTCTCAACATCATGTCACAGGACGGGGGGGACGTGTTGGGAAGAGATCACACAATCAGCTCTCAGGAGCCAAGGGGCCAGCTCCAGCTCATCAGTCCTGCCCTCTCTCTGGAGCAGAGCTGCCTCCGTGGACCACAAGCCCCCAAGCTGGTTGTGTTGAGTCACCTCAGGATTTGGGGATGTTTTCATTCAGTATCATCATGGCAGAGACTGATAAACACATGTTTTATTTTTCAAATCCCAACCTTCTCTAGCTGACTGTATTATATTTTCCAAACATTGTTTTGTATAATTGCCAAATAAAAACTCTCTGACCTACGTAGACTACTTGCCTGTTCATTTTTGCCTTCAATCTTCTGAACACACTCGTTGTTTTTCTTTTAATATAATACATATTGAGCTTCCCTAATCCAAAAATCTAAAAAAAATTGGAAATGCTGCAAAATCTGAACCTCTTTGAATGCCAACATGATGCTTTTTAAAAAATTTTTATTCCTTACATTTGCAGTATAGTGTAATCAAATAGAGAGAATGAAAAGTTACAAAACTCATTTTCTAGCCCTGGATCTGTCACAAATTTGCTGTACAAGTTTAGATGTCACTTGACTTGTCTAGGCTTCAGTTTCCTCAGGTAAAATGAGGATTTTCAGATGGTTTCAGTCTCTTAAATATTAAAATGTATGAAATTCTATTCTTCAAGACTACCTCAATAAAGATTTCTCCACTGCTTGTGTTAATTTCTTCCTTCTTTGAACTTTATGATTCATATGATAAATTTTTCATTTATAGTAGAATCATATTATTGACCCTTTCCTTGAATTCTTAAGTATCTGAGGGTATGGTGGATATCCTTGTTTTAAATTATTTCTTTTGAACTCCTTCAAAATCCTCCATTCCTTGTCAGCTTGGGGCATCAGGCTGGATTAACTACTCCACTGAGTAGGTGTCACCTCTGACCTCTCCATAATTCTCTATGCTTTGGAGACCTTAACACCTGGGATGGTCTTCTATCTCATTTTTCCTAATGACATCACCTAGGGTGATCCAGTCAATACTCTCATCTCTGATTCTCAATACCTCTAGTTCTTCATCGTTTTTCACCTAAATAATGTCATGGGTTGTATTTTTTTACCTTGCCAACACCAATAACTTTGTCACTTTCAAAATCATTGTTCTAGGTACCTTTTTCTAGACTAGACCATCCTGTTCTTCTAGCTTACTACTCTATCATATCTAGCAGGTGGTTATTTGACCTTGCTGAGGACTCAAATCAACAGACACTATCACCTTCCACAAACAGGTACTCCTTTCTTGTTTTGCTTTCCTGTTTATCTAGAAAAGTATTCATACTTTGCCAAGATATCCACTCCTTTGCAATCACACAGGAACTCTCTCACCTTCCCAACACCAAATCTATCAACCCACCTGAAAAGGCATCCATAGTCTCTCCTCCCTGTCATCATGGATCAGGTGACCCTGTTCCTATTCAAGGTCAACTGTGCCCCTCATGCTCTCTCACCTTCTTTAGGATTTTGCTCTCCTACAATTAGGCATTCCCCTCTCCTACATCATTAAGTTCTCTTTTGCTATGGAGTTATCATTTGAAAATCAACATGCATGAATATGCCTAATCTTTTTTAAAAAAATAATTTTCCCTTTGATCATACATTTCTTCTCCATCTGCAATCCTATTTATCAAGTCTTCTAAGTGAAGCTCCTCAGTAAAGCTATGAATTCTTGCTGCTGTCTTTTCTCCTGAGCCATTCTGTTCATCACCCACTTTGGTTGGGCTTCTATCTCCTCCGTGACCTGAAACTGCTCTTGTCAAGGTCACCAGTGATCGCTATCTTGCACAATCCCGTGGACATTCTGTGTCTTATGTGATCTTTATGGCACATGTGATCACTCACAGCACTTACTGATTTCCATACTTCCTATTTTTCTCCTGCTTCACTGTACTATTTGATTTTTCAATTTCTGTTATCCCAAAAAGATTATGGGGATTTTATGATTATTCGAATCTTATCCCAATAAGATTAAGGGGCTGCTTAGCCAGATGCAGTGATGCACACCTGTAAGCCAAGTACAGGGAGGCTGAGACAGGAGAATTGCTGGCCAGTGCATGGCAGTTTAATGAGATTCTGTTTCAAACAAAACAAA